>CATIWK010388603.1:0-19174 GCA_949634005.1 Mallotus japonicus
ATCTCTGGAGCTCTCTTCTTCTTCATTTAATGAAAATTAGCTTTTTGCAGAAGAACTGCCGCTCAGGGTTGTAAGGGCAGTGTCCAGCTCGTGACCATTAAATTTTATCACCGTTGGAGACTGATATAGCCGTTGGAGGCTGCCAAGCGACCCTCACGAGCGACTCAGCCTCTTGAATGCTGAAGAGAGGCTCGTTGAAGGCTTGGCAAGAGGTTGCTCGTGAGCCTTCTTATGATTTGGAGGGTGGCTCGTGAACAGCCACCTGTAATTAGAAAAATTGCATTTCTTAAGCCCTATTTAAATCCAATTTGATTGGGGCTTTGCATATTCTTTTATTTTTCATTAAATCATATAGAATTGCGCCTTGAAGATAATTTACATATCTTTATAGGGTTAATTGCCCAAATGGTACCATGACTATGACCTATGTTTCAAAATGGTACCAGGTTTTTAATTTGTTTCTTTTCGGTCCCTTAATTTCTATTTTGTTTCAGATCATAGTCCCTTAATGATTTCCGATCAAAATTAGCATACGTGGCAGCCGGAATAAATATATTTTTAGTATATTCGCCATGTAAACATCCCATTAAATAGCATAATCATCTTGTTTACCCCATAGAACAAAATTTGCTTATGGGCCCCACAAAAATAAAATTTTAGCAAATTTAATTTTATGGAGTTCACAAGATGATTAAGCTGCTTAATTGGATGCTTACAAGGCGACTATACAAAAATATACTTATTCAGGCTACCTCGTATGCTAAATTTGATCGGAAATCATTAAGGGACTATGATATGAAACAAAATAGAAATTAAGGGACCGAAAAGAAACAAATTGAAAATCTTGTACCATTTTGAAACATGAGTCAAAGTTATGGTACCGTTTGTGCAATAAACCCTATTTTTCTATGTATATTGAGAGAACCAGACGTCTTTTTTAGCTAATTACAAGTTAATTAAAGATCTCTATCTACATGCTTTAATAAACTTACTTCTACAGTCAACAATGTGCAGGTCTAAGGGACTGATCCTTTGGATCCCACATCGGTTAGTTTGTGGTTGTGTATGTGAGTTATAAGTATTGCACAGGCCCTTCCCAGTCAGCAATTACCTGGGAAGTGGTGTGTGTGCAGTAAGTCTTAAGTTGTTCAAAAAAAAAAAAGGAAAAAGGTGCAATTTGGACCCTAAAAAATGAGCCAAAGTGCACATTGGACCCTAAATTTTTTTTAAAAAAAAGTGGAACTTAATCTTTAAAAATTCGACCATATTGGACCATTCTTCAAAGAATTAAGCCTTTTTTCAAAGAATTGTTACAATTAAGTCCAAAAAATAAAAATCAAGTTTAACTTTAATGTTGATTAATACAAATTAGTTCGAATAACAATGAAAATTGATGAAATTGGTTTCAAAATATAAATTTATGAAGTTTTAAAAATAATTAAAATTTTTATGGTTAAAAAAATATATTTAAAAAATTTTTTAAAAAGTGAAAAAATATTTTTTATAGACCTAGAAATTTTAAAAAATTTAAAAAATTTTACAATTAAGTTATATATATATATTTAAAAAAGAATTATGAAATTTTTATACAGTTAATACATTTTTAAAATTTTAAAATTTTTTATAGATTTAAAAATTATTAAAAAATTATTGAGTGCATGGAAATTTTTTATTCTTTTTTTATTTCAATGTATGTCATTTGATTATAAATTTTTAAAATTTTAAAATTTTTTTGGTTTATATAAAAAAAATTTTAATTTTTTAAAATTTCTAAAAAATTAGCAAAATATATTTCTATATATATATATAATTTTTAAAAATTTAAAAACTTCAAAAATTTATATTTTGTACCCAATTTCATCACTTCGCATTATTATTCAAACTAATTTTTATTAGTCAACATTAAAGTAAAACTTGATTTTTATTTTTTAGACTTAATTGTAACAATTCTTTGAAAAATAGTTTAATTCTTCGAAGAAGGGTCCAATATAGTCAAATTTTTAAAGATTAAGTTCCACTTTTAAAAAATAATTTAGGGTCCAATATGCACTTTGGCTCATTTTTTAGGGTCCAAATTGCACCTTTTCCCTTTTGTTTTTTCGAATCGGGGCGATTTAATATTAAGTTCATGAAATAAAACAAAAATAGAGGTTATTTACTTCTCAGGCCTCAGCATCAAATTAGAGAGAGAACGAAGAACAATTCAGGTCGACGAGAACAGTGAAGACGATGACGATGAAGAAGGTGGCTCAAACTGTAGTCTTCTTATTCAAAGACTCTGATGGGTTCGCTTCTGCCATAGCCAACGCACTTCACCCCAGCACTGGCTCCTCTTTTCACCGATTGTAAGTTGCTTGTTTATATATATATATCACTTTATTGTTGATTCTGGTTTCCTGTTTCTTGATTTTGCTGTTCCTGTTACATTTCTGGGAACAGAGAGGAGTCGTTCGAGCTATCATTGGATCAATATGGAATCAAAGATCTTAAAGCCATTGGCAATCTCACTCATTTTGTCGATTCTGATGGCAATTACCAGGTACCCTTTTTAAAACTCTTTGGTATTGTTTTTTTTTGGGGGAATTATTCTGTTCAATTTGATGATGAATTGTTTTGGGTAGGTTTCTTTGCCTGGTTCTTTTGGTTGTGTTTTTGATTATTTGTAGATTAGCTGGTTTTTTGGTTGATGTAATTGTGGCATATGCACTGACACTCATAGCCCTCAAAAGAATTGGGGATAATACATATGCAAATGTAATTGGAGATTATGTGTACACTGCATTTCATGGTGGTCAAGTGCGTTTCTTTAACATTACTTTCATTTGTGTTATAGGAGAGAGACTATTTAAGATTTCTGAAATCCGAGTGACATAGGTATATTTGTAATTAGATGAGTGGGTATGGCCACTAATCCACAGAGCATTATCTGGGCACCTTTTACTTATTTTGCCGGATGAATGGTCTTTATATTGTTCATGCTTACTAAATAATAGACAGTTTTATGGAGCAGTAGCATACTAGCATATAGATCGTGCAGGGATCACAATGTTGCACTCCTAAAACTGTGCAGGCATTGTACTTCGATTCTTTAAAATGTAACATACCTGTGCATGTGGTAACTCAATTCATGCAAAACCTCAATTTCCTATTATTTGTGGTCAACTGCAGAGCTCTTTCCACTTCATTCAACTGTGTTTAGGATTAAATTCACTATTAGCTATCATTATTATGTCAATTTTTTATTTCTTCAATCTGCATTTTTTTTCCATTTACCACTATCCTACATCTGTTATTTGAATTAGTATATCTCTGATTTTGAAATATGAATCTTGAATTGTTCATGTTTTGTTGTGTTTCCCATTTTTAAGGATAGCTTTCTATTTGCAGGTGTCTGTGTTGCTTCTCGAGAAGTATGAGCCTCCGGTGCTGGTGTGTGCACTAAGCAGGGTTTTGAACCAAATTGGGGAACTGTCATCAGGCATAGCAACACTTATAGTTCCATTTGTTGGTATGTCATCAAAACTTAAATTGGAAAACAGAACCTTCACAGCTAGTAATGGTGGAGTTTCACTGTATGCTGTTCAAATGGGTCCAGAAACGGATATGACCAGAGCCATTGCTACAAGAACCCAAAAGCCACCATCTTCACTGCAAATTCATTATGAACCTTTGGCCTGCTTACTTCAGTTGGCTCGTGTCTTGAAATTGCCAACTTCAGTTCTTTTTGGCGGAATAGGTCGAAGCCTTTCAAATAAAGCTGCTGGAGAAGAGCTTCAGGTAAATCATCCTTCAACAACTTTCAGATATAGAATTTCGGCTTATAAGCAAAAGTTTCTTATCGTGTCATCAAAATGATTAGAAAGCTAATTTGCCGCAATTAATTTTCCAGATAATCTGCGAGATAGGAGAGCTTTTGGCAAACACCATTTCCTTGAGCTTCTTGAGGGAAAAAATCACATGGAATCCAGCTAATGCATCAAAGGATATTAAGGAGCCATGGCAAGCATTGTATGGTTGAATACATTAGTTATTTGGGGCTTTAGAATGAAGATGCTACATATAGTTTGGTGCATCTGATGGAAAAATTTTGGATCCATGTCTTTTGTGCTGCAATGGTTTTGTAGAGACAGGCATAAATTGGCAATTAATTTATCAGCTGTTGTAATGTAGTTTCGTACATTATGAAAGTTAGCCTGGCAGTGGCAGGTATTTGATGGTCCTTGCATTCAAGAGGTTTTAAATTTAAGACTTTAGTTCTTAAAATAGTTTGAAGAAGGCAAACTATGTCTTGTTCATCATAAGACTTTTTGGAAGAGCACGTAATTTATTTTAGTAAGTAAAATAATTAGAAATAGAAAAATATTTTTAATTAGTTTGAGGGTGCAAGTTCAAATTCCCGCTCCCGTGCTTTCTCCCCCAAAGTAGCATGAGAATAGCCACCCGAAGTTAAAAAAAAAAAAAAAAAATGGGTGTACAGATGATAAAGTCAAATAGGTGTTGATATTGTATTTGGTATAAGTAAAATTGTAAAATTTTATGGAATTTCGTATATTTAACTTTTATATGTTTGATATAAATATTAAATTTATATATAATTATATTTCATTAAATTTGTGAAGTTGCTATAATTAATTCAAATTTGATAAAATTTTTAAATAATTTTAATATTTTCATTCTTTTATCATGACAAAAATACCTTTAATTAACATATTTTATTTCTCTTTTTTTTCCCTAACCGAAAACAGATAAAGGGCATTTTAAAAATTAAAATGTATTAAATTTATTTCAAATACAATATTTTATTCCATTTGAGATAAAATATTATAATTCTTAGTAAGCACATCAAATATAAAATTCATTCTAATGAAAGTGATGATCTTTTAATGAACTTAAAACAAACATAAATATTAGTAATTTTTACATTTTAATTTTAAAATGTAAAATCTATATATAAATAATAAAATTGCAAAGAAAAAATATATATATATATATATTAATAAATAAATAAATAAAACCCCTGCAGTAAGGGCAAACAGGAAATTCACAAAACCAAAAATCTAGAAGCAAATTGATTCAAATTTCTGCACTTTCCCGCACAAAAAACCTACTCATTTCTCAGTTCCACTCTCACTGTCTCCCACCTCCACACCACTCTTTGCTTCCAAAAAGAAAAAAATGCGCATCAAACCCTAAATCCACAATCCCACAAAAATCCTCACCAATTTCCAGCCAAATCATGGCCTCAAATCCTCCAATCCCCGAAGAACCGCCGTGCAATTCATTTACGGACGAAGAAACCGTCGCGCTGAGAAAGAAGCGGTCACGGCGCGTCAGCTTTGCCGACCGCGAAATCACCTCCGTTCACATCTTTAAACGCGACGAGGATTTTGAGACTCCTCCTGATTCCTCCTCGGACAGGAAGCAGCAGCAGCACGATGTCTCCGAAGCAGAAAATGAATTGCTAGGGTTTTTTAGAGACCTTGGTGACAGTGATGATTCTAAAGAAATGTTACAGTCTGATGATAATGATGACTACGAGGAGGAGGAGGATGGTATTGTTAACGCGAGGAAGTCGTTTTTGAGGCCGATGGAGTCTCCGTCTCCTGGTAGTAGTACAATTGCGGGGTCTGCTGCTTCCAATGATGGTGTGTTCTTTTTTTTAAAAATTTTTTTTATCAGTTTATTTATTCAATCAATATGTGTTTAACTTTAATGGCATCACAAATTGAAAAATCCGAAATGATAAAAGGAGAGAGTGTTGATCAGTTATTTTTTTTTATTTTTTTTTTTTTGAGTGCTTGATATTGGAGAAATTGAATGTGCTCAGTGCTTACCTGATGTGATATCGAGCAGCGTGCATATTGAATCAAGTTAGCTGAGCTAGTAAACTGACCAATATTTCAAATAATATGGGCAATTAAAGACTCAGTTATGCATTAAGGCTGAAAATGAATAGATAAATCAATAAAGCTATCCTTCATTATGCTTTATGTGTGGTCACAAAACTAGGACTTTCTCTGGTCTTGTTTTTTTTATTAAATCATGTATTGAAATTTGAAATTCTCACGGAATCATGTCATTTCTCATATGACTTCATTGTTTTTTTTTTCTATTTATTTATTTATTGAGTTGAGAAAATTGGATTCTAGTAACGGTAAGCTTTCCAATCGTGAGAATTGAGTAAGTAGATTTTAATTGAATTGGATTCCTGCATTTTTAGACATTCGAAATGCACTTTAAGAAGAAAAGGTTGAAGCTTTTGTCCGTGTTGCTTTTTGCAGAGGACAACTTTTTTGGGCCTGTATCAGCAAGTTTTATTAGACATGCAACATTATCTGATTCTGTTGCCTCAGATGATAATCATGATGTTACAATGGATTCAACAGCATTTTCTATGCATTTCCGTAGTCTTGCAAGGTCAGATTCAGAAGGAAACACACTTATTGAGGAGAAAACACCTTCGCATATAACTACTCCTACTGATTCTGGAAGTTTTATGGTTCTAACAAAAGCTAAGAAGCTAGTTCCACAATTTTCTCTTCCCATTGAGAAAGTTAGTGGTGGCAGAGATTCAAATGATATGAGTCTTGTTGGAGAAAACCTGCGCAATTATGATTATGGGAAACTATCTCCTAGACTAGAAGCGCTGTTGGCAGAAGGCAGCAAGAGTTTGAAAAATATCTCTGCTTCTGATTCCACAAATAAAAAATCATTGAAGAGAAGTGAGTTCAATTATAGTTCAGGTGGGCACATGGATCAAAAGAATTGTGGAGATAAAGAAACAGAAAATATTGATAAATTAGATGTATATAGTATGGGAGTATCTTCAGTTGACATGGAATTGGATGAGGCAAATGACGTATCCTTAATCAACCTTGTTGATCAGACAACTAACGGTTGCTCATCTCATAGGAACGAAGATTTGGTGGCTGATATATCCATTGACCAGGGAGTGGAAATTCCTAATCAACTGAAAAAAGTAAGACTTCTTTTTCGGATTGGATTATCCCAAGTGCTTTGGTTTCATATACAGTAAGTTGACCCACTTGTGTGGTTTTGTAAGATCAATTACCCGGTTACTTCTGTTTGGTTTATTTGACACTCAATAAATCCTTAAAATTGTGGAAGGGTGCATGCACAGTTAGTCTTATTGACCAAAAAAAGGCATAAGGCTTTAACAATTGTGGCGGTGTGGTACACTGTACCAGGGCTGGTCCATTTGGATCCCACATCATTAAGTTGTTGAAGGGTGTGTGTGTTTATAAGCACGTGCATTGTGCCTCTCTAGTCAGCAACTACCTGGATGAGAGTACATGCACAATTTGTCTTGTTGCCAAAAAAAAAAAAAGAACCTAGAAGTTTTTTATTTGAAATTTCAGGTCTAATTTTTTTTAAAAAAAAATTATGTCATATTGCAATGATATTTCAATCTAGTTTATACATTTGTGCTGTGTGCATCCATTGCATCAATTGTTTTCATTCCATGTTCCTGGTTTCCTATCTTGTGCAAAGTTTTACTGTTTATTATATTTAAACATCGTGTGACCTGAGTGAAAGCAACTCCTGCAAAGCTTTTATCCTCAGCTCTCTTAGGTTGCTGTTGCTAGCTGTTTTGTTACAGCTCCACATATTCTATTTCTTGCCATGTTGCTGAAATTTATTTTTGAAAATTAATTGAGAATGTAGCATGTTAGGAAATCAAAGAAGCCACTTATGCATAAAAAGGTTTTTTTTCTAATTGCAGATGAATGATGACTATTTCCCTGCTGTTACTGGTGTTGGTCCAGATAATATGAATGGTAAAGTAATTCAGTCCATTTCATTTGCACAATATGAATCCAGAAAGAATTTGGAAGAAGCTACTCCAAACAATAGAAAAGGCAATGATGACCTTTATCAGAATTCTGCTCAACAACTTCAATCTCCACGAGTTGGATACACATCCTCAGTGTCTCCTCAACAACAGCAAATATTTTTGAATGCTTCTAAATCCAGCAGGCAATTATCATATGTTACTCCTTCCCCAAAGCAGCCATGTTCCCTCTTAGGCAAGGAAAACATAAAGAGTGGTGAGAATATGATGTCTATTCACAAAAGCAGTTCTAGGTTCAAAATTTTTGAGCCTTCCCCCCTTGCCTCTGCTTTGAAGGATGGAATTGAAAGATCGAAACTCAGACTATCAAGGCTCCATTCTTCTACAGCTTCTCCCTTCAATATTGTTGCTGAAGAAAACTGCAGGAATACTGAGGGAAAAATTGTGGATGCCACAGTTGTTGACTTAGAAAAGCATTTATTAAGTGTTGATCACAAGAATAGATGTCATGAGGGAACAGGATACATGGACAGTACTGGTATTGGGAACCTGAGGAACCTTGGTAGTTTGGGCAACAATGAGGAAGCTGTAACCCTTGCAGAAGATGGGGTATCTCTCCTTTCTATGCCCATGCATGCTCTTTCCAAGGAGGGAGGTAATCATATGATGATGGAATTGGTATCACCTTTTCATTTCACTCAGCCACAGAAGAAAGCTAGGCAACCTATCTTGATGCCAGAGAAGTCCTCACAATGCACCATGGTTGTTTTTGGATCTGATTCCTCATCAGCTGACATCAAAATGGAACACAGGAATGATATAAAAACAGTCAATCCCTCAGATAAGTTTGTTTCTCCTCAAGCAAAGAAATTGGGTCAAAAATTGTCCTCATTAACAGAAGAACCGGGCACCATCTCTCATGCCCTTCAGTCTGATGAGCTTATTAGAGCTGGCTTAGGACAAGATAAGAACTCAACAGGTAATGTTACCTGTGGCAGCCATTCTACAGCAGTAACCAATGTATCAGAATCTGTGTTTGCTGAAGGGAGAACACAATCTAGCTCGTCACATATTGAAAATAATCATTTCAGAGAGGACAAGGTGCATGACAGGCAATGTTATCCTCCCGATTCGCAACATGCATCCGAAACTTTACCTAGTTTTGGAACTCCGTCCAGGGAGAGGAATGCTATGAAGTTTCTATCAGGAAATTCTGACACTCCATTAGCAACTGAGCAAATCCTTTCCGAAGAGGAAGTTTCTGTGGAACAGAATGAAGATTTTCTTTGTATTTCAGCTTCCCCCTCCATTCATAGGAGAATTATGAATGAGCCATCAGACATCAAGGTCACAAATCTCTCTCTCTCTCTCTCACTCTCTCTCATATGAACACATGCACAGATTTTGCTACAAACTTCAATTTGGTGTCATGAAGTGTTTAGAATTTTTGTTAACATTAACAATAGTTTTGGCAGTCTTGGGATGTTTATGAAATTTGACATGGTAAGTTTGGTGCTATGCTTAACTCAGAGCCCTCGTGAGAAAGAAACAACTCAGAGTCCTATTAAACAGGAGCTAATGCAGAGTTCCTCCAGTAAAGATCGGTGTGAGATATCCATTGATGAGAATGTGCAATCCTTGGCTGAGAAAAGCATTCTGTCTCCCAACTCCACTTCCAATGGACCTGATAATGGTGACAGCCATTTGAAATTTCAAGTTTCCAGTGGTGAAATTTTTGCACAAGATACAAAAAATTCTTCTGTACGAAAAAGAAGAATTGATGAATCAGTTCCTGCAGATGTAAGCCATGCAGATAAAATTCAAAGGATCAAGAGGAGTCCGAACATTCATAAAACTCATAATTCTGTTATGGAGTTCATGTCAGAAAGTGTTAGTGGAAGCAGCAATGTAACGAAGATGTCTGGAAGGAATAACACAATGAAGCAGTGGAATGATGTATGTGTATCTGTTGTAATCTGTTCTCTTTATATATATATATATATATTAATTACATGTCCACTTTTGACTTTTTTGAATTTTTTTAGCAAAATTTATTGAAGGTAGACTTAACTAAATTAGGCTCAGTGCTTACCTTTTATTTCTCACCACACTGTGTCCATTTAATATCATTTGTTAAATTGCTTCTCTTATAGAGTTAACCTGATTTGGACTCTGACCCTATTGTCGACATTAAATTTTGTAGTTTTCGTGAAGGAAAAAGGTATAGTGGTAAAAAGTATTAGCAACATGTTTTTTGTGATACTTTAGAAAACCAGTCAATTGTAAGGGGGATAGCTGATCAATCAATCCTTGGAGAACAAAAAGCAATGTCAAAACTCCATGAATAGCACTATGCAACTGGACAGTAGCATAAGATTGTTCTGTAGAATGTTACATTTTTTCTTTCCAATTCATCTTGACTTCAGTGTCTGCTGTGCAGATTTTGCTAAAATTCTCATCAGATACACAACAATTGCTCTCACCATTAGTTGATAAACTAAATATGAGATTGGTAATATATATCTCTCTTCCATTATAACTGGTTTGGTTGCTTTTATGTATAGTCTTTTAATGGCCTTTTTTTTTACCAAATGTAGATTTGTGTGCTGCAAGATATTTTGGCTCATCTGCAGAAGGTTAAACTTTATGAGACACTCTGTTGGCAGATAAGGTCTCAGGTCTGATGAATGCGTGAAACCGTAATCAAATCACTTTTAAATTTCTCTGCTTTTGATTGCTTCTCTTGATATGAATATAAATCTAGTCCAAATTGTTTGCCTTCTAACATGCTGCTTCTATCTTTTTTACAGAAAACATGTGATCAGTTGAGTGAAGTTAGGAATAACAGGTAGTTACTCATCTTGTCATTATTACTCTGTGATGGACATGGTGATTTTGGTCTTTAAATCTTTGTCTACAAATTAATTTTGTTTAAATAATGCTGATCAGTGAGTTAATGTTACAGAGTAGCTGAAACAAAAATGCTGCTTTATAAGTTGGTATATGAAAAGGCAAGGCAGCAGTTAATGTCTGTTAATCGTGAAAGAGTTCTGGTAGTTATTACCCTTCTTCTTGTGTTTTACTTTCTTTCGCTTCTTCTTGTGTTTTACTTTCTTTATCTATGTATTTTCATTGTCATCTGCCATGTTCTTGCATATGCAGAAAAAAGCACAGCAACTGAGCTCTGCAGTTCAAAAGTCTAAGACGCTGAATTCAAATAGAAAATGTCTATTGTTGCCTAGTGACAAGGGCACTTCAACTGATGACAATCTTCAAAATCCATCCAGGGTCAATTTGGGAAGCAAAAATGAGGTACATACCTATGCATCAAGATGACAATTGTTCTGTATGCCCTTTATTCCCCTGAAGTATTTTCATGATTAGTTGCCTTTGAAATGGATATGTTGGCCTGCATTAAGGAGAATTTGTTCTTAAAATGTGTAATAATAGGTAGATCATATTTTCAGCAAATGCAAGAACAGCAAGAAAGAAAGAATTATTGGAACAATGAATTTTCAGTTCTTCCACAAATTGCTGTTTGATCCTGTTTGAATCTACATTAGGCAGACCTTAGAATGCTCTAGCTATGGAAAAAATATTGAAGGACTTGGTGGTTCAGAACTTGAGAAGCTCTGTGTGAGAGTGTGTCTGTGTGTGGCTTTCCAAATCTCAAGAACTCAATTTCTTTTTCCCAATTCAAACCATGAGGCAAGGGGCCTTTTCCAAGGTTTTCGTTGTTTCCAAACTTCTAGACTCCTCTGCATTCATTACTATCTTGAGGGGATTTGGTTGCAGAATTTCGTTGATGCTCTATAATGCATTGTAATTAGACCTGATCACTCACTTGGGGACATGAGAGGCCTGACTAAGAATTGAGCCCTGGGGTTTTTTCTTACTTCTTGACCTGGCTTGGAATTTTTTTTATATGTAGTTTAAATACTATTTTTATATATATTTTTGTGGCCTGGACTTGGGGGCATGGCCAGGGTCAAGGCTGAAAACCCTCAACAGTCCAAACATTGAACTTGTCTAGCTGTAATCATGATGGAAAAAATGGTTGCTTCCTTCTGTCAAGTCCATGCATAAGTCACTTATCCAGATTTCTTAATGATCATGGAAATGAGAGATTTGCAATAACAAGGATTCTTGCTAGCTAATGCATAGATGTCAATAATGTACTGGTGGAAGTCAGATCCATCAATGATAGCATGCAAATACGGAATAATTTGCCAGTAGATATGGTGGACTTTAGTAGTTTGATTGACCTTTCTTCTCTTCGTAACTCATGATCAGTTTTCTGTCTTCTAATATTTAGTGTATTCTCTATCACAAGAGTCCACATTATCCAATTCATTGAATTTCTGTTTCTTCTGGTTGTTCAATATCTTGAATGATCCAAGCAAGAACATCGAGTTCATTTTAAGATTTATAAAGAAGCTAATGCTTTGTTAATATGCAGGTTTCCATGGAAAAATTGGCCATGAAGAAACATGAGCTTGAAGCCTTAAATAGAAGCATAACAAATTTAACTAAAGTTCTCCACAGTTACTGCAAAATAAAAGGAGAACCAAGTTGTTTTGAGACCATCATACTGTTGAATGATCATCTGAGAAAGAAAAGCTCTTGCAGGTTTTTGCACCAGGATTTGCAGGTGTTTATACTTATACAAAAGTCTTTGTCATCTGGATATGATGTTCTATTTCACTGAGAGAGATGTCTTGTCTGTTGTTTTGTCAGTTGTGGGAAGTTGATGATCTCGGGAGCAGGAATGGTAAACGAAATGTTGTTCTCCACTACCAAGGCTTAATCTTTCAAAGGTTGCTTTGTTGGATTTTTTTTTCCGTTGTTGGTGTGCTGTCTCTAGTTGAGAACAAAAGAGCATGTTCAATCGGAACACAACCTTATTTTTATTCTTCTTTGTGATGAGATACAGATTTGTAATAGATGATAATCCTATTCCTAGCATTTTTGTTTCAAACAAATTGGATGACCTAAACATTGTAAAGGTAATATAGTCAAACGGCCGTCTATAATCATGTATGTGTTTGATAAGTTTCATTTGCTGTAGTACTCATTTTTCTCAGTGTTTCTTGTTTATTAGAACTACCCTAACATGGATGCTTGCGTGGCTTTTGCGAGTGTTCTAAATGTTAATACCACAAAGAAGCATATTGGGTCTAAACGTTTTGCTCGAGAAACACAAGTAAGACTGTTGTCTTTCTTGCCATTGAAACTTTTCTTAATTTATCTGTACTGGAATCTGCAGATGCAAACTTGTGTTGATTGATTAAAAAAAAAAGCTTCCAGTTTAATTACCAGCACATGTATTTTCATGTGTTAATTTTTTCTATGTTGGCTTCATGTTGTTAGGTTTATTCAAGGGGTACATTTCTACACCCATTCTTTGAGTCTTATGATTTGCATAGTGTTCTGGATGAGCAATTTGATTTTGTTAACCCGTCTTTTTTTGACAATACTATTAAAAGTTTTCTTCATCCCAATGCAATTTTTGTTATGCAGACTACCTGTTCACTTATACATAATTTGCTTGATGTGCTTGGAGAAGTACAACTAGCACAATTAGAAATTAAAATTCTGGTCCAGACAAGCTTTCGCTATTCCTCAGGTAAAACAATACCTTCTTTATTCTTTTTACATTCCTCTTTGGTTGCCTATGAGTTTTTGATAATGACACAGGCCAAGTGCGTTATTTATACTATATAAAAAGCAAGCAAAGTGTTAGGTGTATAACTTTACATTACAATCTGGATAAAAGAGGAATTTCTAATACGATATATTAGTCGAAACTAAGAAGACATTAACTTCCTATTTTTTATGTATTTCTCCCCTTGCTAATAATGCAAGTTGGGTAGGTTTTACATATTATAGTGGCAATGGATGTTGTGCAAAGTAATAGCCACCCCTTCTAATAAGAGGGCTGGATTGAAAATTCTCATGGAGGGTTTTAACATATTATTCAAAGCTAAGACAGACACATTGCATTTTAATTTTAACCAGATCAACAGTACATGAAAATGACATCCATGATTTTGATAACAACACTATTGGACATTATTGGCCAAAATTTGGCTAGTATTTATAAATAAAGTAACTAAGATATCAATTTAAAAATAATATATTTTAAAAGTTAAAATGGGTTAAATCTTTTGAAAATGTAATGAGGTACAATCAAATATCCAAAAATTTTAGAAAAATGAGTTATTTAATATGTTTTAGTAATAAATTGACATTATTGGTTGATATTTCTAATGTTATATGGAGTCATATTTGCATGTAGAAATATGGAATCCTAAACTTATTCTTTATCCTATATTGACATAAAGGGCATCCAAGTAACATAAAGCTCTATCTTGGTACTTTTGGGCTCATCAAGACAATATATAACTAGAAATTTCAATATGTTCCAGAGATATAGGGATCCCCATCCCCTATGGAGCTGTTAATCGGAAAACATGTACTGTTTAACTCACATACTGGAACGTGAAAGTAGTGGACTCTAATAACTTTAGGAGAGATAAGAAGGGAAAAAATAGACATAAAATAAATAGAAAATATATAGAATCCATTACTTGTTATACTCTTGGATATATATTATTTGATAAAGGATTATGAATATATCTCTAACAAAGCCGTCAGATGAAAATATACTTGTTTTTAGAAGAGAATATTGAACAATATTTTTGTGGAGACAAGTAGCTGATTAAGTTATTAAATTAATATTATTACTTGTTAATATTGAGTAATGACATGATTTATCTTAGTGCATGTGTATTAAAAAAAATATATATATATGTGCATGAATTCTCCTAAATGAACTGCAACTTGAAATATCAAACCAACTAAGCCTACCCATTGTATTGCAAAGTGCAAACCATAAGATCTTTGTTTAATTCAAGTTTTTTTTTAAAATAAAATAAAATAAAAATCTTCACAAGGAATTCCTCATTTGTCATTTCCATACTTTCAAACTCACATCAGATTCCTAAATCAACCACTGTGCATTTTATCTATTATGTGAGATGTCAATATATTGATATTCAGTTCAGTTGAACTCCTTTTTTCTTGTGTTTCTCATGCACTCTCTTTCATCTTTTCTATGTCTATCTTCTTAATCATTTGTTGCTGCCCTTTTTGCTTGGTTCTTTGTTGCTTTGATTTTCTTCTTTTCTCTCCATAATCTATATGACATGCTTATCTAATTTGCATTGCCTTATTGACCTACCTACCGAGTGCGCTCTTTTTATTCTTTGAACTTGATATGGTTCAGGTGACACAGTTACAGACAGGCTTAAGAAGCCAATACATCCTTATTTCTGACATTTCTCTTATTACTGTTTCTATTTCATGCATGAAAGGCTATAACCGTTGAAATAATTTATTAATTGAGCTCAATGAGTTAGCTGTATGGTTTCTTGACTCCCCTTTGGCTATGGCCATTTAAGGATTTGCAATATATCTGCCTTTCATGGCCAGCTCAATCAGCACTGCCTTTTTCTCTCTAATTTCTTGACTCCCCTTGGGCTATAGCCATTGAAGGATTTGCAATATATCTGCCTTTCATGGGCAGGTCAATCAGCACTGCCTTTTTCTCAATTCTCTCTCATTTAGTATGTAGGAATTTTTCAGTGTGGGTATGAGATTGTTGCTCTATACCCCAGAAGGCCAGAACTAACCTTTTGTATGCTTTTCACATTCCAGTTGGGCAGCTTGATTTGCAGCTCTCCTTCATTGATCCTAACAGTGGCAGGAAGGTGATGGTGACTCTTGACTTGACATGTTTGAACTGGTAAAGCTTGCACAAAATTCTTAAGTTTCATCACTACTTATGATTTTGAAACTTAATGCCAGAATTTCCTTGCACTAAATTTTTCAAGTTATGCATATCTGTTTGTAGTCTGTTGGCATTGCTTAAGCTCACCCAGCAAGGGCAGGCCCTGATACAGGCATACCTTTTGCCACTAATAAATAGCTGTGCAGCTGCATGTTCAAGTTCAAAACTTTTAACTGTTTCATTAGATATCTGTGCCTCTAGTAGTTCAGAGCATGAAGAAAGATACTGCAGTTTGTAGACTATAGGAACCACAGCTTATTATATTTGCAAGTTAGTAGTTTTCTCTTATTTTGCATGAAGTTGCTCGCATCCAAGTTAACTTTGAAAGTCAGTGCCATTTGACATGATTGAGAACTTTGGTCTTAGACTAAGATGTTCTAGGAATAATTACCTATCTGGCTGTATAGACGGAGTTTTTGGAACTTTTGCCAGTCCCATATATAAATGAAGTAGGCATTGTGGATTATCTTTTTTTAAGTAATTCTATTTGCTTGATTTTCAAACAGTAGGCTCTAAAAATGGTGATGAATTTGTGGTAACATTCCAGCGAAACAAATTTACAGAATTACAGCCAAAGTTGGAGCTCAACTTTCTTCACATTATTTATCCTAGTAGTAGTTGAAAGCATATCATCCTATGTACTAGAAGAGTTAGATCAGTTTGGTAGCTTGTTCGACTTTTCTTCACTATGCATGAATGGAAGTGTTTGTTTGTACTTGGAGAAACTATAAAGATACACTCGCTTTGGATGCTCGTCTGAGTTGCCTAAATTTTGAACTTTCAAATTCTGAGCACTTGGATAAATAGTTTTCCTTGTAGTTATGGCATTTGCATGTTGATTATTGGTGGCTAATATTTTTTTTAAGTTTTTTTTTTTAATTGGATTATTTTGTACTTGGAAGTAATTTGCTAACAATAGCAAATAGTATCACTACTGTCTTATCCAAAAAAAAAAAAAAAGGAGAGAATTGATGGAATATATACATCTAAATCATGCTCTAGGTTGATGAGTATGGAGTTCGGATCTTTCACATGTCCGAAGTCACCACTTGCTTGTACTATCATCATTTTTTATAATGTCCATACCTCAGATAGATTGTATGAATAAGCTTATGTTTGTTAAATGACTAGATGGTCTGATAACCGGTTTTTTGAAACAGTGGGATCTACCCTTCGGACATCTTTCCATATCAGCTACAGGCTTCTGTTGCTGGGACATGCATGCCTCTCCCTGAGTCACTATCCACTAAAATAAAAGCTGCAGTTGATGGTCTTACAATTGGGTGTTCTAGGATTATAAGGCTGTGCAGGTGTATTTCGCAGGTGTTGCAGCCCTTGAGCACATGAGCATGTTTCATTTTCTTACTAGGAAAGATGTCGGTTATCTTGCTTATGTTTGGGTGGCTGTTAGTTTTTTGTACTCCATAGCACGGATAACCATCTCGTCTTTTGACAGATTAGACTTCTACCTATGAAATACGAATAGTAAGGTTGTTCATTTATTGCTTTTGGTAATTTTACCTTTAATTTTTGTTTGTTTTAGAATTTTGTTTCAATGTTTAGCTGTATAATAATGGAAGCTGCTAAGAGTAAAAGGACTTTGTTAGTTTGGCCGTAAAATGATTGTAGCATAGTTGGATGCTAAAGGATTGAAATCTAAAAAGTTTAAGGAGGAGCGTACATTGTTGAAAGCAAGCAAGAGGGCATGTGCGAAAGCCGAGCGCAGATTGGGAAAAATTGAGACTTACGTAGAAGAATGCGATGGCCGGTGGGAAATGACTATTTGTTACAACGTTTACCAGATTCAGCACGTTTTGATCTGTTAGGAGTCCTCTGATGTTGGGTTGGTGTCACTGTTACGATGTGGCATAGTGGAATAAAATATCAGGACCACTTGATATAGGTCAGATATTAGAAATTTAATCTTGCATGATGTGGAATATGTTATCAAGAAATTGAAGGATGTCTGAACTCTGAATTATGATTGTTCATATGGCTGAATCTAATTTGCCAGTGTTCAAAAAAATCTAATTTGCCCCTTTTTTTTTAATTATTTTTTGGTTACAACTACAGAAAGTAATTTTCAGTGCTGGAATGTGCAGAATTCTCCTCTTGCTACTGGTGCAAGTGGCAAGCTGCGTATGTGGTTCGTGTCCTTTTCCCTGCTACTTTATTTTTTTGATTTCAGTGCTCAAAAGCTCCTAAAACATTACCCCCTGCTCCCCCTGGAGACTTACCATTGGCCATTGCCACTGGTATTATCACTATTGTTATCACTAGGATTATAACAGCAGTATTTTGATTTGATATCAACTGAAATTACAGAAAATACCTCAGTTTTTCTGTGTATTTAAAAAATTTCAAAAAAAAAAACATATTGTTGCGCAAATAAACAATAATCAAAGTAAAAGAAATAGAGAAGAAAAGACATAAAAATTTAACGAGGTTCGACAATTTGCTTACGCCTTAGGGAGCAGAGCAACTGAAGCTTTTTTTTTTTTTTTTTTAAAAAAAAAACTGCGTATATAAGGTTACAAAATACATGATATATAAATAAAGAGGAACGGTACTTATATTACAAAATCACCCCTCCACTCCAGCTTGGGTTGTGTACGGATTGGAGCAAGTCGGAAAATACCAATTCTCCTGACCCGAACCGAAAGTTGGAGAATTCTAAAAATGGTTCTCCGGAACCAAACTGAATATCAAAATTCTCCACTCCGAATTGCTTCGATTCGGCAATTTGGAGTGAAAAAATGGAGCAAATGGAGAATTAATTTGAATTGAATTCAAACTCAAATTAATTTACTGAACCTTTCTCTCTTCATCTAAATTAATTTTGAATATTCCTTTCTCTCTTCATTTAAATTAATTTTGAATATTCAAACCTGCTTAGCAATATAAAAACACCAATATTCCTACCAAGCAATATAATATAAATCAAAATAGCACACAATAACTAAATTTAATCTTTGATTTAGGCCTAATAGTAATCAAACATCATTAACCATAGCAAGAATCTTTAAATCCAAAAAGACAATAGAATTTGTAAGAAAGTTGAAACATCCAAAAACCATAAAAGTATTGAAAAATGTGTGTGTATATATATATATATATATATATGTGTGTGTGTATACTCTATATATATGTATGTGTATATATGTGTATGTGTATACACACATATATGATATATCTTAATAATTAGTACTTATAACTTAAAAATAAATATTAAATGAGAAATTAGTAATAAATTGTTTAATTGTCTATATAATTAATTGTTAAAATAATATTAAATTTCATTTATAACACATAATTTTAACACATATATGATATATCTATATATATATAATTAACAATTAGTTCTTATAACCTAAAAATATATATTAAATGAACAATTAGTAATAAATTATCTAATTGCATGTATAATTAATTATTAAAATAACATTAAATTTCATTTACAACACATAATTTTAAAATTGGTCATTATTATTATTATATAGTAAATTATC
>CATIWK010388725.1:0-12818 GCA_949634005.1 Mallotus japonicus
GCAATAAAAATTGCAAAAATACCATAAAAATAATAAAAATACATAAATAAATTCATAAATAAATAAAATTACAGAAATAAAAATATTTAAGTAATAAAGGTGACATTTTTACCATAAAAATGTTAACTTTATGATAAAAATACCGAATTTACCACAAATAGCATAAATACAAATGTAATAAAAATAAGAAAAATGTAGAAATATTAATAAGAATAAATAAAAAGATGAAAAAACAATAATAAAAATGTCAACTTTACACCAAAATACCAATTTTTTATATAAATGGAAAAATAATGCAAAAATGGTGAAAAATGAAAAAAAGAAAGCAAACACTCCTGGAATCACCCAAACTACTCACTACTCCATCATATCTTATATCCAAACTTCAAGATCACCGTAAAAATCACAACTTTACCAATATAATAAATATTCACAATAAAATGAATAAAAGTGCAAAAAATGATAAAAATGATAGAAATGAGATGAAGAAGATGATAAAAATGTAATTTGTAATTAAAAATGGTTAGAAGATCATCATAGGGATCGAGTTGTTACCCTTGATGCGTGCTTTGACTTAGAAGGAGCTCGGTTTGGATTTAATGGTCTAAATCCTAAGATAAAAAATAATTTTGGTTAAGTGTTTGGGTGTAAATGGGTCTCTAAGTGCCTTGAATATGAGAGAGAGATAATTTTATTCAAAATAGTAGTGTTTTCTCTCTCTAGGAGAGTGTCTTGAGAAATGTACCAAAATCCCCTCCAAAAGAGGAAAAATCGTGTTTTTAACTAAAACAGGTTCTAGACCCATGCTCTTGGGTCCAAAACCCGTGCACGTGGGTCTTTAGACCCACACGGGGGTAAAATGGTCTTTTTGACCCACGGGCTTGGGTTTTAAACCACACTCGTGGGTGACCTATCTCATGGGTATTTTTTCCCCTACTTTTGGTTCTTTTTTAGGCCTAATTTGGCTTTTTTGAGGTTTTTTATTGCTTTTTGTTTTCTTTTTGTTCGGGTTTCTTCTCAATTTTAGCACGCTCGAGAAAATTTCCAAAGAAATTTCCTCCCTTTCTTGCTTATAAGAATCCTTCATCATCGGATTTTTGGGGACCATCAAAATTTAGGTATCAACAGTTGCCACTGCTTCACATGCATTGATCGATTCGGCGCTTGTTGATGCATGGGAAGCAAGTTTTTGAAAACCAAATGAGATGTAAAAACTTTTTATGAAAGTGCTGCGCATGTGTTTGGCTGCTGCCAGCGCACGGGGAACAAAATTCTGGAAAAATTTTTATGAGCAAAATACTGGAAAACTTTTTATGAGGGTGCTGTGTAACCTTTACCAATCTACAAAGAGTGGGAGCTGTGACCTTTTCTAAGCCATAAGCGGGGGTACACTGTATAGCCCTTATAGGCCTCAAGCGCCAAGTTTCGAAGAAACCTAAATGCATGTAAAAACTCTTGTGGGTGCTATATAACCTTTATCAAGCTACAAAGCAGGGGTACACTGTATGGCCCTAACAGGCCTCAAGTGCTAGGGTTGTGTGATTTTTCTAAGGCATGATGTGTGTAAAACCAAAATGTTACAATGTAATTTGATTTTGAAATTGTGATGCATGAGAGTCTTGTTCGTGCTTTCAGTAGTTTACCTTTACTGGTGAGTGGTACGTACTAGGAACTTCAAGTCAACCTGGCCGTGTCTATCTCACTTTGATATGGTTTTCGTCATTCCTCTGAGGTTTGACTAGCATCCCTTTGGCAAGGACATTTCTGATTACCAAGTGGAGAGCGAGCATTCCACATGATTAGGAGGAAATTCACCAAATGAGGTCACCGGGAACCGCAATGTACAAGGCAACCCTGGATATAATGTCATTCCTTTTAGAAGTAAATGTTTTATCATACTTCTTTTGTAGAGCATTTTCTCTTTTCAAGCAATCCTCGCCTTTTGATATTCTTACTCAATTTTGAGCATTGGAGTAGTCTGAGTATGATTTCTCATATTATTATTATTATTATTATTTTGTTGTATTAAAACCTCTTTCGAGGTCTAATATGATAATCGCAAGTTATCCGAACATCTCGGTTCCCTGTGACTCTTCTTTCGGTGGATTTTCTGTCTTTCATGAGTCTGTCAAGCATTAGATTAATTAAAAGTGAGAATCCTGGCTCGAAGCTACTGGTCAAAGTCGGGAATCTTTGAAAATTTTTTCTAAGTGAGACGGTCGCTGTCGAGGTTGATTGGTCCATCCCTATCACGTGCCCCCTCTCTAGTGTGAGTACACCTTCGAGAACATGAAGAAATAATGTTTGGAATGCAAATGAATGCATGAATGTATGAATTTATATGAAAGGGAAAAGAGAAAAGGATATAAAGGACTTCCCTAAATTTTTTACACTTTTCGGGGCATTTCGGGCTTTTTATGTGAGTTTTGGCTTTTGAGTACATCTCAGGTCGATATCCGGACCTCCAAAGCATCTTCGAGACCTTCTAGAGCTTCAATGCGTGAAAATTCACGTCTCGGGGGCTCTGGTGGGTCTTGGACAATACCGTGGGTACTTCCCATGCGTATGGGTCTAATGACCCACGAGAGTGGGTCAAGGTCCCACGTGCATGGTTTAGGACCCACGCTCGTGGTTCCTTCCTAGACCCACGGGGGAGCAGGCTATAAAAGCCTCTCTGTTTTATCTTTTCTTCATTCTTCACCTCTTTTTTTCTCTCTTTTCTTTAGTTTCTCTGAAATTTAGTATTTCTTCTCTTCAGACATATACCTATACAAGAAAGTGAGGGCGATGACATTTTCGGGGATATCCCCGCTAATCTTGAGATTCCTTTGGATGATCTCGATACGGGAGTTGACCAGGCAGGCCAGGCGGCGGGTGGTGCTGTGCGTCAAAAGTCGGTGTCTGCTCATCATACGAGGCATGGAGTGATGAGGGGGCAGGAGATTCCTCTCATCTCGAACTTGAGGGAGCATGCCTGGGTGCTTCAACGGTAGCGGGTTAGTGCCTCGAACCTCGATTTTTAATACTTTCTTTCTTTGATGCTATATCTCCCCTGCATGATAGGATATAGGAAGTTAGCGCTGAGAACTTCATAATAAATTAGATTATTTAAGAACTAGTATTTATGATACTTCCCTTGTTAGGATTAGCTCTTTTGCGCCTTCAGTGACACTTAGAGATGTATTTGCTAGGATTTTGCTTTCCTTAGGCTGCACATTAGAATTTGCCATGTTGCTTCCTTTCTTGGATGCATGATATTGTTTACCTGCAAATAACAAGTAAATAGCAGTTAGTGCTGATTATCATACTTAGGTAGAAAAAATTTTGAGTCAAAATCTGTGTTTTGCTGACTTCCCTTTTTGGAGCCCTATGACTTCGTTAGTGCTTTTTGGTAGCTTCACTGGTGCTAAAAAGCTCTATCAGAAGTTGTTCGATAGAGATGCGAGACCGGGTCCGTGGTCTCAGCTTTGATGGTATTCTGGACGGTCTGCTGGAAGGACCGGAGTGGCTGGACAGTCGGCATGCGGCTATGACTGCCTTGGTCAAGAGTTGGTCAGACTGTTTGCACACCTTCCACTTCCAGTTCTGGGAGATATTGATTACACCCATCGACTTTACTGCTATTATGAGGTTCTCGTTTGGTGGTCAGTGAATCCTTTTTGACATTTCGAAGGACCTTATAGCGTTGTGTCGTGATCTGCTAGGCTGCAGTCCCCAATTCATAGTTGGCCGGGGCAGCCTGATTTCATATGATTAGCTCTGGCAGGCCTACGATGATGCTGCTAGAGATGGAGCTGATGGCATCTAGAGATGAGCCCGGTGCTTCATTTTCTACTTCATGAGCACGATGGTGTTCCCTAATGCAAACAACACTGGCGGCTTTTGGTTGCTTCCCCTACTACGAGACCTCAACATCTTGCGGGATTATAACTGGGGTTCTGCAGCCTACGACTACCTTCTCCATGACCTAGATGATGCATGCAAAGATAGCTCCCAGATCTGCGGCGTATCGTTGGTGGTTGATGTGAGTTTTTTCAGATACTTTGATGATCTTTTCCTTTCCTTTCTGAGCATATTATTCCTTACACATTCTTTTTTATATATTTGGGCCTTTAAGTTTCTCATCCTGACTCTTCCTATCATACTTGGGTTGCATAAGGGGTTTCTGTATTTCCTCATCTAGATTGCTCAAAGCTGGAAGGGCTTTGTCTGGTCCTTGGAGGCAACCCGTGCTGCTCTTACGGAGTTGATGTTTAATGAGGTTAGTTATCTCTTTCTTCCTTTCCTGTTTTGAAGTTCTTTATTTTGTTTCTGACAGCTATTTCTAATTGCAGATACATCTTTAGTGGTAGTAGGAGCGCTATCCTATAGCCTTCTCGCTGGTAATGGCTGGGCCTTGAGATTACCGACAGACGGATGCTGTTCATGACCCATGTTGACAGCATTTGGTACCTTAGTAAGTGCGCAGCGGACTGGTACAAAAGACCTACTGCTCGCCATGTTCCTTATCCTCCTCCTCTTGACATGTTCTGTGGGAAGGACATGGTGGGTCCTACTCTAGAGGAGGCATTGGTCGGGACCGATCACCGACTGTATCCGGAGCCAGAGGGTGGCTCTTACCTAGAGAGCCTCATCCTTTGCCTGATTGACGGTTCTGTGAGGGTTTCATGCTTGCTCCATCCACTCTGCCTGTGAGTGTTTCCTCTTCTTCTGCCCATCAGGTATGCCTTGTTTCCTTTCCCTGTATTGATGCTTGTATTAACTGTTTTCTCATTCTCATCACTTTTGTATATATTTGACAGTCTCCCTCGAAAAGGTCTCATATTAGGAGTACCACCGAGACTTTAAGTGGTGCAGGAGTTGCTGTTGATGCCTCCGCTGGGACTGCTCAGATGATCTCCAGGGTAGTCACAATGTCGCTGGTCCCTATGGTTTGGGCGCACAACCTCTATGGCAAGGTGACAGTTCAAGTAGTCCCTACATCTACTGAGCCTGTGGCCTTCATCCCTGAGGATGCCACTCATGTGAGTTTTAAACCTACTTTTGTTGCTTCAATATTTCAAATTTGCTGCTTATTGACTGTTCTGTTTATAGATTCCTTGAGAGATAGCCACGTACTGGTACCAGTACGCTTCAGGCTTGATGAGTCACTATATCCACTACTCTGTGGAGGCTCATGTAGGTCTTCTTACACTTTGGCTATTTCCCTGTTTGAATTATGAAATAATATGTATGTGTATGTTATGGATGTATATGTGCTAATGTATATATGTTATGATGATGCAGGTCGAGCATGCGAGGCTGATGCGCGAGCGGGACGTGACTATTTGCTAGCAGGAGTTGGTGCACCAGTAGAAGGGTACCTACTATCAGAATGAGATCTAGAGACTGTGGGCTGAGCTGGAGGATTTTAGGGTTCCTGATGCCGGACCTACCAGGAGAGGACCTCTAGGTGTCAATGATGAGGATGATGATGATGATGGTGAGAATAGGGCTGAGTCTTGATTCCCTCTCCTATTTATTTTTTAACTATACTGATAGTGATTTTTTGGACATTTTCTGAGATATAGTTGACTGTCAAACTATTTATGAGGCTTTCGATACTTTCTAATTTTTTCTGTGCTCTTTCTCTTTATCTTTTCCATTTGATTGTGGTGCCATCACAACGAATACAATAAAATGAAAGGATTTATAATAGAAATTAATACAACTTGAAGAATATTACATCATAGATAGATATGAACTCTAAGATGCAAATTTTGCCTTTGTATGTGATAGATATTGATTCAGGCATTTACTTCTTAACATGTGCAATTCTTGATGATCTTTTCCATTTGCATTGAATAGCATTTTATTATGAGCATGTTTGCACATAGAATATTTCAAAATGAAAGTACCTATGTCCTTAATTATCCCTCTCATATTTTCTAATTAAGTATTTTACCTCTCATTTTTCTTTTTCTTTTTCTTTCTCTTCTTTTTCTTCTTTTTCTTTTATTTTTGTTTTTTGTTTTATTTTTTATGAATAGTATTGCTTGAGACGATCGACATTGATCCATTCGAAAAGCTCATTCCTGTCGACGTCCTGCTCCTTTCGAAAGGATGATTTTAAACAAATATGGTCCTTCCAAATTAGGTCGAAACTTCCCTCTTGGATCCGGTAAATTCTACTTAACTTGTCTCAATACCCAGTCTCCAACCTTGATGTCATGTTGTTTCACTCTCTTGTCAAAAGCTCTTGTTATTCTTCTTTGATATAACTGAGTGTAATATAGTGCCTTCAACCTCTCATTGTCTATCAAATCCAACTACATTAGCCTTTGTTCTACCCACTTCGCCTCAAGTAAATCTGCTTCGATTATAACTCTCAGGGATTTCATTTTCACCTCGATTAGAAGCATAACTTTTGTTCCAAATACCAATGAGAAAGGAGTTACCCCCATAGATGTTCTCACCATAGTACGATATCCCCAAAGAGTGAATGGTAACTTGTTAGTCCAATCACGATGAGTTTAAACCATCTTTAAAAGGATCTTCTTGATGTTTTTGTTTGCTGATTCCACTACTCCGTTAGCCTGCAGTCTATAGGGCGATGACTTGTAGTGCCTTACCTTATACCTTTCATGCACTACTCGTACTTCTCTTTGAAATTGTACCCCATTGTTTGAAATAAAGTGGTGAGGAATGCCATATCTACAGAATAGATTCTTCTCCAAGAACTTGGCTACCTGCTTTGCCCTTATTTGCTATAAGATTTAGCTTTTACCTATTTCGTGAAGTAATCAATTGCTACCAGGATGTATCTATATCTGTTAGTGTCCGTAGGATGAATCTCTCCTATGATGTCGAGTCTCCAAACTAAAAATGGCCAATGAGAGGATATGGTGTGTAATTCTGAATGAAGCAGATGGCTGACATCTCCATGAATCTGACACTTATGACATCTTTTGGCGAATTTAACACAATCCTTAACCATTGTCATCCAGAAGAACCCTTGTCTCATTATCTTCCTGGCTAGCGTTATTCTGTTCATGTGCAGACCATAAACTCCTTTATGAACTTCTGTCATTACCTTCTTCACTCCGTTCTCATCCAAACAGCATAAATGCATCCCATCTAGAGTTCTATTGTATAGAACACCTTGATGGGAGGGTGAACTTTGCTGATAGCTTTCTGATGATTGTCTTATCTTTCTCACTTGCATCTGCTGGGTATTCACGCTTGTCCAAATATTGCTGGATATCGTAAAACTAAGGCTTCTGATCCACTCTTGCTTCCATTACCCTTACGTTCTTGTAACATGGCTAACTCGACTTTAGTAACACCAAAGGCTTCATAGGCATGGTTGTCGGTCCATCCCGAACTGATGCTAATGATGCTAAGGCGTCCGCCATCTGATTATGGTTTCTCGGCAAGTGAATGAACCTGCATTTCCAAAATGACTGTCCCAACTACTATAAGTGCTCTAGATATGGCTTCAAATGTGGCTCTTTTAGATCCTATTCATCTGTAGGTTGATTGATTACCAGCATCAAATCACCCAATATTTTCACTTCTGTAATTTTCAAGGCCATCAATGCTTCCATTCCCATCACATATGCTTTATATTTTGCTTCATTATTCGTAACCTGAAATGTCAGCTTCTTTGCTATGGGAATTACTTCATTCTATGGGGTTAATAAAATTACTCATATTCCTGCTTTGAACTAGTTCACCACTCCGTTAAAGTACATGCGCCATCCTTGAATCTCAATTACTGCAGTAAGATCATCTGGGAATTTAAGTTCTATCTCTTAGTCATCCAAAGTAGGGTTCAGTGCTAGAAACTCAGCTACTTCTCTTCTTTTAACTGTCTTCTTAGTCAGATACTCAACATCAAATTCTGTCGGTAACACCGGCCACTTGGCTAGTTTCCCAACCAGTAAGGATGCTTCAAACAAATGTCTCATCAGATCTAACTTCGAGACTGCTTGGATCTTATAAGATTGAAAGTAGCGCCTCAGCTTTCTCATGGCCCAAACCATTACCAAACAGATTTGCTCAACCTTATTGTACTTCTTCTTATAAGGCACCATTTTCTTGCTCAAGTAATAAACTATGTGTGCAGCTCGTACTTCTCCTTCCTGAGCTATCATAGCTCTTATTGTGCTCTCTCCAATTGCTAGGTACAGGATTAAAGGCTTTCGCATTTTTAGGGGTCTCATAATTAGTGGATTCATGAGATAGTCCTTGATTTTGTCAAAAGTAAACTAACATTATTTGTTCCGAACCACAGGCTGATCTTTTTTAAGCAACTTAAATATTGGTTCTTACAATTCGGTAATCTGGCTATGAATCTGTGGATGAACTGTAATTTTCCCAAGAATCCCTGGATTTCCTTTTTAGTCTTCGGTGTCAGTATTTCGCGGATCACTTTCACCTTGTCTGGATCAACTTCAATTCCTCTCTGACTAACTATGTGTCCCAGCATCTTCCTTGAAGTTACACCAAATACACACTTGTTAAGATTTAGCCTCATATCATACTTGTCTACCCGCTGCATGAACTTTTCCAATGCGGCTGGATGTTCTTCCCGAGTCTTTGACTTTACCATCATATTATTAACATAAACTTCTACCTCCTTGTGTATCATATCATGAAACATTATTTTAGCCATCCTCAAATAGGTTGCACCTGTGTTCTTTAAACTGAAAGGCATCACTCTGTGATAACATGTTCCTTATTCGGTCTTAGCTTTATCAATGATTGCCATGAGAATTTGGTTGTATCCTGAAAACCCATCCATAAAAGAGTAAATAGCACACATGGCAGCATTGCCAATCAAAACATTTGTGTGGGGTAGAGGAAAATCATCTTTTGGGTATGCTTTATTGAGATCCCTGTAGTCTACACAAATTCTCACTTTCTCATCCTTTTTAGATATTAGAACCACATTAGCTAACCATTATGGATAGTCTACCACTTCTAGGAACTTAGCCTTGATCTACTTCCTTATATCCTTTTTCACCAACTATGCCCATTCTGGTCTCAACCTTCATAATTTATGTTTCACTGGCTTGTATCCCTCTTTAGTTGGAATGTGATATTGAGTGATGTCCCTATCGATGCCAAGCATGTCATCATACGTCCAAGAGAATACTTTTAAGTATTTTGTTAACATTTTTTCTAATTCTCTCATTTCCTCAGGGGTAACATCTTTTGAAATATACAATATACGAGGATCTTCATCCGTGCCCATGTTAAATGGTTTAGTGTTAATGGAATGAATGTCAAATATACTTATATAAGGTTCAATGAAATGCTCATCATTATCATAAGATACATCACACAAGTAATCAAAATTAGATTTTATTGCATCATATATAGAGTTCGGTACATCAAAAGATTTAAACATATTAGCAATACAAAGTCTGGCAGTTGGATCATACCTCAGTCTTTGCTTACTAGTCTGTTTCTTGAAGTCTGGCAGTTTTGAAATCCCATTCTTCTTCTTTCCGAGCCCAGTTCTCGGTTCATAACTCATTTTCTTCATCATGGCTGTCACCTTTGGACTGACCCAGTCTTCATTGATCACTGATACTTGAAAGGCTGGAGGGGTTACATTCATGCATGCAACTAAGATATTAGTCTCAGCTTCGACAGTGGCTACCTTTCCATCAAGTGGGAACTTAATTTTCTGATGCAAAGTGGATGGTACTCCTCCTAGTGGATGGAACCAAGGTCTTCCTAATAGTAGAGCAAATGTAGGTGGGATATCCAACACTGTAAATTCCACAATAGACTCAATCTCTCCCACAGTGATAGTCGCCTTGAAGGTTCCTACTACTTGCTTCTTGGAGTCATCATAAGCCCTGATTATCACATTGGATGCTTCAAGCTCTTCAATTGGTATCCCGAACTTATGAAGTAGTCTGAGTGGGCAGACATTGATGGCCGACCCATCATCAACCATGACACATGATGTCTTCTTGGCTCTCATGACCACTTAGATGAATAGAGGCTTGTTATGAGCTTTCCCTTCCAGTGGAAGATCACTATCAGAGAAAGAAACAATACTGCTGGGTTTTAGAAGTAGTGAAGCTGTCATATCCTTGGGAGTAGTGTCCAAAGAGATATTCGTATCATTCAAGGTGCGTGCCAGAGCATTCCGGTGTTTCTCCGATGTCATTAAAAGGTCCTAAATATTGATTTGAGCTTGAGTTTTTCTGTGCTGCTTTAAGATTGAATCTTCTTCTACTTGAGTGGTGGGTTCACTCTCTTTTATGGCAACTTCTTTCCCTTTTACCATGTCTTTCTCAGCAGGTTAAAACACTCTCCCTCTTCTGGTCACATGATTAACTAATGGTTCCTCATCAGAGTCATACCATATGTTGATTCCCATCACGCATGGTGCATCTAGTAATAGGATGATAATGACCTCATCATCTTTATCAAATTCGTCTCCCCATCCAGAGGGTATAATGTCTTCCTTTTTGAAGGCAGCTGGAGGGGCTATGTATTTTACTTTGAAATTTAACTTTCCAGATGGTTGTCCCACCAAGTCCCAAACCTCTTTCTTTTCCTTCGGTTCTCCTTCTTCTTTAATTTCAATTGGTCCATTGTCATTAATGACTTCCCCAACACTCTTTGCTGCTATCTGACTCAGCTGTCTTTGCACTATCATATGAGGTGTGCAAGTAGGAAGTATAGATATGTACTAGTATATAGAAGAATTCATTTCATCGTCGCTCGAGTCATAGATTAAACCCATAAAATCTGCCTCCAGTATTGCTAGCAGTTCTCTTTTTTTCCCTTTTAAGCTTCTCTGTCTCATTCTCTAGAATATCTTAGATGGAGTTCTCAACAAAAGACTCGAGCAACCCCGAGGATATGGTATAGGATGTTGGTGGTAGTATATTTCAGTAGTTGGGTAAAGGGTTGGTTTTGACATTGGGCTATTTTTCAGGGTCTTCAATCTTGCCAAAATTTATGAGGTCTTAGATTCGGTCTTTCAAGACGTAGCAATCATTAGTTGTGTGGCCAGGCATTTGATGGAAATGGCAATAGAGATTAGGATTGATACGGGGTGGAAATGGGTTTGGTAGAGGTCTTAGTTCAAAGGGTAGCCTGAAGTTTGAGTATCTGCAATTTCTTAAGGCACTGACAGTTAGGTTTATTTCGGTAGAACATGTATTTTGAGTAGGTTGTATTGGTTTTTGGTAGGGATTTTTGGGTTGAGAGATCTCTTCATCTTCAATTCTGATGCCAGCTTAGTGGAGTACTTTGAAGGTAGGATAGTGGACAAATAGCATCTGTTTGTGAAAGTAGGGCAAAGCTCCCTTGATTACCATCTCTAATTGGTCATCTTTCAGAGGTATGTCCCTCATTAAAGAAACTTTTCCTCTCCATCGAGCGATGTAGTCCGAGAAACTCTCACCACTTTTCTGCCTAGTGGTTTCCAAATCACGTCTCATGACGTCCAGCTGAGTGTTGTACTCATACTGCTTAATGAATTTCTAAGTGAGAAGCATCCAATCATTCTTGATCTTATCTTCTAAGTCAAATAACCATGCTCTTAGCCTTTCTTTTAGTGAAGTAAAGAAAAACTTCACAATTTGAGATTCAGTCAACTTTGTAGAAGCCATAAAAGTAGCATACTGCCTTAAGTGGACTCGAAGATCTCCAGTACTGTTGAACTTAGTAAAGTTTGGGAGTTTGAATTCTTCAAGTAAAGGTTCATCCTTAAACAGCGAAAGGTCAGTGTAGTTACGGCTTCTTATGGCACTCTTCTATTTAAGCGAGAACTAGAGCTGAGCCATCCTGTTAGCCAGTATCTTGACCTCCTCCGATGGCTTGGACTTAATCAGATTGACTGGTTTGGCAGGTGGCTGGGGAAGTGTTCCTCTTATAGCTTGGTAATACTCGTCATCCTCAATGAACAAACCCAGAGTAGGCACTGTAAGCACCCAATTTCGGGATGACTTGAGTGTGGATATGACAGAGGATCCAATGATGATAATTTATTATAAATAGGTCTTTAGATATTGATTTTTCAATCTCAAGGCTTAATTGCATTTTTTAAGGACTTAAGTGTAATGTTTTTTAGGTACTTAATTGCAAAGTTTTGATTCTTTTAGGGGTTTTTTTACCGATCGGAGTTATGTAGTTCTGATCGGAATTACATATTTCCAATTGGAAATACAGAATTCCGACCGGAATTAGACATTTCCAGTCAGAAATGGACAATTCCGATCGGAATTGTATATTTCCAATCGGAAATGCATAATTTCGATCGAAATTATGTATATTCGACCGAAAATACACAATTTTGGTCCAAATTGCACACATTCAACTGGCCTCCATTCCTTTTTGTTTAATTTTTGAAAAATAATTCTTAAAATTTTTATTGGTTAAAAAGTGATTTAAAAATAATTTAAATAAAAATATTATCTTGATAAACACTGTTTATCAGATAAAGAAGAGGTTTTTATTTTGAATTGAATCTCTTGTGATTTGATAATCACATGAAGTTACGTTTCCTCTTCTATAAAAGCCTACGGGTTTTTCATATGAAAAGGGAGGGTCTTCTTCTTCTTCTTGAAAAGAGAGAGAGAGAGAGAGAGAGAGAGAGAGAAATCACAGGAGAGAAAGCTTTTGAACGCAGAAGCAAAAAGATTCTTCTTTTAGGGTTTTCTTTGACGTTCTTTACAAAAGGGTTCTAAAAAACGCAGTCAAGCCAGAGATACAAAAATCAATTCTGCAGACTTATTCCAATACGATGAATTAATCAAGACTCTGAGGAGCAATCAATACTGCATCCACCATTCTCATCCCTTCTT
>CATIWK010388764.1:0-10785 GCA_949634005.1 Mallotus japonicus
ATGTGATGGTCGATAATCCGACATAACCTAATACACAATCAGTACTATTGTCCTTTTGTCACATGATATCCTGATTGAACATAAGGCATGGATTATGTCATCCTTATATTATTCAATCATATTGTTTCTCGATCCCATGTAGACTGATATTGATAACTTTTTATCATTCTAGCATGGCCATGCATTTCTTCTCAGTTTAACTTATCGAGGGGCCCAACAGATATCTTCTCAAAATAACTGAGGGACAAATTCCATCTTAACCACTCACATCCCTCACATAACTCATTATATATCCAATCACAACCTGTTTTACCATTCGGTTAAAGATGGCGTAGGGATGTGTTAAAATGCAGAACTCATCATGCAGGAAACCATAGTGATATCAGGTCAGAGGACTCAAATAATACTACTGTGATAAGAATTACCTATGACAATAATTCATGTAGTATTTTTATAGTGGGTCGATCTAGTACATCATTTCTCTAAATGTACCTATGAGTTTGACTTAATATCTCATATACATGATCAGTAAAACTTAATCATCAGTCAATCTCATACTAGTCTTTATTAATTATTGTTCCCACAACAATAATCGACTAGGGATATTTAGATTAGAATTTTAGTATCATCTAAGAGTTTTACTATCAAGTCACGTACTTGATGATCTTAGTAGAATTAACTAACCAAGGATAATACTAGAATTAACCGGTAATAGTAAAATACCACTTTATTAATAAAATAGAAATATGACGAAGTCAAACTATGACCATTATCTAATTGGCCTAGGGCATAAGACTAATATAGGTTTCCCAGTGAAACCAACTCTTATTTGATTCATTTCATTTAAGTTAAAAGGGACTTGACCTGTTCTTGCCCTTGTTGTCACCCTAAGCTGATAGCAAAATCTATTATTTTTTTGTACCTCATTTTTCTATATAATTGTGACTAGTCTCACATGGACCCATTCTTAAAACAATCTAAAGGTGCTTGGCCCAATCCATCCATTTTTTAGACCAAACATCTTTTTGGCATTCCTAGTGGGACCCTTGTATGCCTGTGCAGACAAGATCACAGAAGGTTGGTACCATGGCAAGCAAATCAAGTAAAAGGAACTCCTCCAGTCACAATCCCGATGCATCCACTGGCCACTCACAGGAACATGGCCGAAATGAACCACTAGATTCCAGGGAAGAGTACAACCGTAACCTACCACTCAAAAAGCAACCTATACTCGAAAAGGAAGATGTGGAGTTCCTAAAAGACGAGGTGTCCAGGGAAAATCATGACATTTTCAACAATCTGATTGCTCAGATGTCAATGGTCTTGAGATCGATTTTGGGGAGGAATGAATGTTAGCCTCCATCGTATGGCATCTATCTTGGATAGAAAGCACAATGTCGAACTCCCCAGGTATTCCTCAGACACTAATAGGCATAATAATTTACAATATGGTAATGTGTGTATAATAAGAAGGCCTGACGACAATGAAAGTAATTACCAAGCCTGATTTATTAGCTACAATGACAATAATTATCAAGGTTGGGCAATGGGTCATAACCCTCTTCGGATTGGTACCATCTTCACATATAATGACCAAGACCTAGTAGTTAATTAACTTCAGGCCAGGATGTAGACCAAATTAATTCCGCTACACATTACAACAATAATGACTATAAGCATAAGTATCGGCCACAAGTGACCGGTCAATGTCTCCTGAGAGACACCTTAGAAAAGATGGGAATAGATTTTAGGCCCATCTCTAGGCCGATGTCTAATGAGCCCTACCCTGACTGGATAGACAAGCTACATCCATTTCCTAAAGGATATAAAGTGTCTGAGTTTGCACTGTTTTCGAGCGAAGATAAGCACCAATCTTCAATTGAGCATGTAGCCCAATTCCCAGTACAATGTAGATAGGCCTCGACCAATGACTTTTGAAGGCTGAGACTCTTTGGCAATTCCCTTACTAAATCAGCCTTTACCTGGTATACAAATTTGCCTTCGAATTCTATAACCACATGAAAATACTTGGAAGAAAAATTCCACGTAGAATTTTATAGGGCTAAACCTGACATATCTTTGGCCTATTTGGCTAGGATTACTCAGTTGCCAAGTGAATCTATGGAACAGTATATGATGAGGTTCCAAAAACTCAAAACACAATATCATTCGGTTATTAGTGAGGCCAAGTGTGTCCCAATGATAATAAGAGGGCTTAATTATTTCATAAGAGAACATTTTGAAGGTCATCATTTTAGAGATCTGTTTAAGTTAACCACTTGGGCAACCAGTTCTGAAAGGTTTCTCAAGGAAAAGAACTAAAGAAGTGCTTCTTCCAAAGGAAATTATTATCAAGAGCCCCTTGAAGTATCAGCCATTAATGATAACTATCTGACCAATTCTAATGATGAGGCTATTAATGTGGTCGAGTACGTGGGATCTAAGCCCAATGAATGTCAAGCCCTAAGAAGGCCAATAGTAATATAGAAAATAAGAAAAATCTTAAGGCTAATCAGATATCTAAAGAATATTCTTTCAACTTAACTAAGGCCAATGATATCTTTGATGCACTCATTAAAGACGGCCAAATCAAGCTCTCCGATGGGCATGTCATTCCTCCTCCAAAAGATCGGGCTGGCAAAAAATACTATAAGTAGCTTAATTCTTGGAGGCATACTATTAACAATTGTGTTATTTTTAGGAATATGATTCAAAAGGCCATAGATGAGGGGAAATTGTTATTCCCAAGCAAGGGAAAGTTTGTGGCCATTGACATGATGTCGTCATCTTCCCAAAAGATATAAGGGTGCTAGGCTCGGGGAAGGGAGACCTATGAATGCCTGATCGGTCAAAGGTCAGGGTGGACTTGAAGATCCTAGAAGAAGAAGGGGGAGAGAGCTCAAAGATGAATAGGGAGGTTATAATTACTGATGAAGAAGAGGTTACCTACCCTACATGCCAGCACTGCTTTAAGTATACCCTTAGAAAGCAAAGCATGTCACCAAAGAACATCAAACAAGGCCGATCACACTCACCACATCAGCCAAAGGATAGGGTTGGCATCCATAGGAAGCCTATGCCTAAGGATCAGGGCCATTCGCTAAATCGGCCAAATGCCGAAACATTCAGGCCAAAGGCAACTGAAGAATGGCAAAGACATAGACCTAAGCCTGGCATATTCAAAAAAATATGGTAACCTGATAAAGATAAGAGGATCAGCATAACCAAGACTCAAAAGAGGAGGATGTAGAGGCTTCGTCAATCAGCCCGACAGTGCCATAAGGACATGTATGTGGAGGACAGGCATACAAGGGAAAACCATATAAGGCCTAGAAATAAGACTATCAAGTCAATCGGCCTCTAAGATTGGAGAAAAATAGAACTCCAAAAGTAAAAGAACATGAGAAGAAGGTAGCCGATGACAAGGAAAATTAAGGTCGTCAAAAGGATGTATGGTGGAAAAATATATCCTTATAAAAAACCCTACTCCAACTTCAATCTCCATAAAGAGGATAAAAGCAAAGGAAAGGTACAATGGTATTGATCGACCAAAGAAGGAAAGATCAAGGATGGAACCCCATCACCTCCTTCACCAAAAGATCATCCATGGGCCTCCAATATCAATGTTGTCATACTGCCAAGGGATTTCAAGTCAAGACCTGGCTAAAGGTCAACACTAGATAAGGATTTGATCATCCTAAATGTTTGCAAGATGGACAAAGGGCTGGGGGCATCATTGATAATTCCACAACCTGACCTTCTTATGACAAAACACATTTGGCCATTATACATTAAGGAAAATTTCAATGGAATTAAGATTAAGAGAGTGCTGGTTGATAATGGTACTGAAGTCAACACCATGCCTCTTATAACCCTAAAGAAAATCGAGTTAGTGGTAAAAGACTTAGAAAAGACTGACGTTGTGATGACTGACTTTGCAGGTCATGATCGGGCAGTAGAGGGCTTCATAATGTTAAATGTCCAGGTAGGAAGGCATGAGCAGCCTGAGGGATTTTTTGTGATGGATGTCAAGACCAATTATAATATGCTCTTTGGCAGAGACTTAATTTACTCAAATGCTTATATCCCCTCTACATTGCAGCAAATGCTCTACATTTGCAGACCTGAAGGGATGTGAAAATTATATATGAGGATCCCGACCCCTTTAAAAAGGAGGCGTTTCATGTTGAGGTCATGATGTACCACCCTCACTTCATTGGTTTCAGGGGGCATAAGCAACCCACCAGCATTTCTCTTGATCGGCCTTCAGCCATTGCCATGGGAGACAAAGGCCGATCCAAAATCATACTTGATGATGATAGGATTAGAAGTCTCTTTAGCTAGTAAGCACATTCAATAGGCTAAGTGTATTTTTAGGAGGATGAGCAAGATCCAATAGGCTGATTGAGAATAGGTCACATGCAAATCCCAACCAAAAAACTGGGTGATGATCCAATCAAAACCCTAGATATATTAAAGGAAATAAACTTAAGGACAAAGACACATAAAATATTGATTTACATCAGTGTTAAGCTCAGCTCGGAATTTGAGACAAGGTTAAATCAGCTATTGAGGAAGTACAAAGATTGCTTCGCCTGGACTTACAAGAAAATTTCTAGTCTAGACCGACAACTGGTAGAGCATGAGTTACCAATCAAACCTGGTTATCGGCCTCACATTGAGCCCTTTAAAAGGATGTTTAGGGTTGTAAAAGAACTAGTGGACGATGAGATCACTAAGCTCACTAAAGCATGCTTTATCAGGAAGGCCCAATACACATAGTGGTTATCCAACATCGTGCATGTGGTAAAAAGAATGGAAAAATAAGAGTGTGCATTGACTTTAGAAACTTGAGCCTTGAAACCTCTAAAGATGAATACCCAATGCCTGTAGCTGATATGTTGATTGATGCCGCTACAGGACATGCCATCCTTAGCCTTATGGACAGTCATTCGGGCTATAACCAGATCAAAATTAAAGAGGCTGATGTTAGCAAAATGGCCTTCAGATGCCCCGGTGCGCTTGAAAACTATAAATGGGTCGTTATGTTGTTCGATCTTAAAAATGCTGAAGCTACTTATTAACGGGCTATGCATGAGATTTTTAGCTCATTTATTGGGGACTTCATGAAAGTCTATATAGATGATGCGATAGTAAAATCCAAGGTCGATGAACAATACTTGACCCATCTTGAGAAAATGTTTGAAAGGATGTGACTTCATTGGCTCAAAATGAATCCTTTGAAGTGTGCCTTTGGAGTATCAACAGCTCATTTTTTGGATTTTTATTGCGCCAAATGGGGTGGAAGTAGATGCCAATAAGGCAAAGCCGATCATTTATGTTGCACCTCTAAAGTCTAAACAAAAGCTACAGAGACTGATCGACTAAATAAACTACATTAGAGGATTCATTTATAACACTGCAGGCCGTCTACACATTTGGGCACCCCTATGGAAAGGACCAAGATGAATTTATATAGACGATAGAACATTAGCATGCCTTTGATCAAATAAAGGCATATCTCACTCATGCTCTGGTGATGATGGTCCCTAAGCCGAATCTTCCTTTAATCCTATACCTAACGGCCTCGAAACTATCTATGGGTAGTCTTTTCGCCCAAGACCAAGACAGTTATGAAAGATTCATCTATTATCTCAATTGGGCACTAACTGACATGAAAATGAGGTATTCTCCCATTAAAAAACTCAAGCTATATTTGTACTTCACATATTTCAAATTAAGATACTACTTGCTGCCTTTTATGGTATGGGTATTCAGCTAGAACGATGTAATCAAGTATATCCTTTCAAGCCCATTATTGAGGAAAAGGATAAGAAAATGGGTGGTAGCTTTGTCAGAATTCACCCTTCAAATACGTGCCTCAGAAGGCCGTTAAAGGTCAAGTCTTAGCCGATTTCTTGGCTGATCACCCCTCTTCAGAGATTACTGTGGACTTGTGTGAGGTAAAAGGCTAGAAGGTCTAGTTTGATGGATCAAGGTCATCATCGGGCTTAGGGTCAGGAGTGGTCTTGGAATTAAGATAAAATTATCATTCCTGCTCGATTTCCTCTGAACAAATAACTAAGCCAAGTATAAAGCCCTCATAATAGTGCTAGACATCCTGGCTGAACTTAGGATTCACCATGTAGGCATTTATGGTAATTCATTGCTGGAGTGAAACAAGTAGCTGGAGAGTTTAAATGCAAATCAACCATACTGAGGGCATATTACAGTAAGATACAACACATAATGAAAGGGTTCACCAAAGCCCGATTAATGTACCTGAAGAGAGATGCCAATGGGGAGGCTAATGATTTGGCTCAAGCAGGGTTTGGCTATAGACATAGAATCCAGAAAATTTCTTTAATAGTCAGGCCTCAATCTTTATTAATTGTAAAAACTAATAATCTCACCTTTTAGGTTGTGAAAATCGATTTAGAGGCCGACTGGAGTACCGAGGTGAAGGATTACCTAAACAACCCATTATCATTAGCCAATCGCCAGATTAGAGTAATGGCTACCAATATACTATTGATTGAAGGAAAATTATACAGGCGATCGATCAGTGGCAAGCTCTTAAGGTGTATCGGCCCTAAAGAAGCAATATTGGTAATGGTCGAGGCACACGAAGAAGTTGCAGGAGCCCATCAAGAGGGAAGAAAAATGAAGTGGCTAATCTGGAGCTACGAATACTATTGGTTGATCGTGGAAAAAGACCGCAATGATTATGCCAAGGGATGTTAAGCTTGTCAAAGACACGACCCGATTCAATATGTGCCAACGGAAGACTTGCATTCTATTGTAAAGCCTTGGCCTTTTAGAGGATGGGTGATGGACGTGATTAGAAAGGTTTACCTGCCATCATTTAAGAGGCATAGATTCATGCTCATCGCCACTTATTACTTCACCAAGTGGGTGGAGGCCGTTCCACTAAAAACTGTCAACTAGCAAACGGTCATAGACTTCATCACCAAGCACATCATACATCGCTTTGGGATTCTAAAGTCCATAACGATCGATCAAGGCATGTATAATAATGTTTTAGTTAAAAAATAATAATATTGGATGATTACTTGTAATTTTTTAAATTTTTTTAAGAAATATAATTTTTAATGGTTTAGGAAAAATGTTTAAGTGATTTAAGGTTAAAAAAAATTAGTATATAAATACTTTTAAAATTTGAGTAGTATTGGGATATATATATAATAATGTTTTAATTAAAAAATAATACTAAAAAATTACATAAATATTTCATTTAATTTTTTTTAAAAAATAGGATTTTTAATAGTGTTATACATTAGTTTTTAGGGATGAATATTCAAATATTAAAATAGACACTTGTCAAATTTTAATGACTTTAGAATTTGACATATATATGCTGAGGTCTAAAGTCATTAAATTTAAAATTTGACAAGTGTCTATTTTAATATTATATATATATTTCGTATCTAGTTACAAAGCATACTTTTACCGTATACCGTGTAAAAGTAACCTATTTAACTAGAACCTGTAATGATCTCACTGGATCCTATGCTCATTAACTTTTGGGGGTTTTTACAAAAATTTCCAAAAAATGGGGGGCATTAACATCAAATGCCTTTTTTTTAATAAATTACATGCGTGTCCTTTTTTCCAAAAAAATTTCATGCGTGCCCTAAAAACGCCGCTATTACTAATCTTCAAGGACGCATCTTCATCATTCTATTTCTTCATCATCTTCATCTTCTTCTCCGCATCTTCACTTCTCATGTTTACACAAATCATTCCACTGGAAGCCTCGCCACGAGTCCAAACTCACCCCACTCGAACTCCTCAACCGAATCTCTCGCCTCCTTATTCTCAGCCGTTGCCACACCCTTAATGACCTCCGTCTCGATTTCTCCAATGATCTTCTTAATTCTGTTCTCCTTAAGCTCAAACCCAAATGGCTCCTTAAGTTTCTTCAAATTAGCCTTCAAACAACCTAATTTTAGACCAAACATCATTTCTTACTATAAACTTCTTTGTTTTTATGCCATGGGTATCATCATCCTTTGTGATTTCTTGAATGAATCTTCTTTGTGGGTTCATGAAAAAGCGTTCTTTTTTTTTATTTTCTTCTTTCTTATTCTTTTGGCTCTTTTTTTTCCTTCAATTCTCTCTCTTTTCTTCACAGGTTTGTGGAATTATAAAATTAGGGTTAGAGTTACATGATAAAATTAGGGAATTTAGAATAGTGGGTGGTGTGATGTTGATTATGATGATGTAACTATATATCAATATTTTTTGAATGAATTATAATATGAAAGTGTTTTGTTTTAATTTGGTAATTGATTGATGATTACTTTGTTTCAATGTGCTCTTGTTGAGGAGCTGAGTTGATTGAGCTTTTTATCATTTTTTTTAGAATAGTTGAATTTTATAATAACTCGCTTTTGATGTGCAGGGATGAATATGCATGCAAATTTTGATACTTTCAAGTTAGGACTGTTTTAATAAAGTCACTACTTTGGATTTTCACTTCTATTTATAATTGTGAAGTTCAAATAGATTCAAAATTTAGCATTACCAAGATGTTAGGATGCCCGTTATCTAATAGAACATTTTGCAGAATTATTATCTTCAGTTCAAGTTTAACAGCAAACACATGTATAGCACAAAGGTTAGGACTAGCTTAACTACCATATGCTCTCCTCCTGACTGTTTAAATCTCTTTACTAATAAAACAAGCCGAATAGAAAATGCTACAATAGAAAGGACTTGACAAAAACTTTACATGTATAAGATCAAATAAGCATGCAAGCAAATGCTGCAAAAAAGCCAATGCTTTAATCTCAATTTTACGTATCCAATGCACACCTGCTCGACTGTGCTTGAGACTGTGATGCATTTGTATTGGAATATTTCGGATTAAAATCCACCATGTCCTCTTGTTTAGCTGAAGACAATGTTTCCATTCCTGGCAAGGCTGCTACAATCTTCCGAAATAATGCCTGAAAAGTCACAAGGGAAACAAGAAAAATACATTAGTTTAATATACTCGATATTAGTTTAACAATGACACCAATTTTAAGAACTTTTAAACATGCAACCTCTCATCCCAAACTCTGTGGTTTACCTTTATATTGAAGCCAACCTTTGCACTCGTTTCAATAAACATGACATTAAGATCACGAGCTTTAGCTTCTCCTTCCTCTATTGAAACTTGCCTGCCAAATTTGAGTATAAAAAGGCAAAAGTATAAAAAGAAATTGAGAGAACATGAATGAAGAAAATTCAAATTTCTATGCAAATTTCTATGGAGATTAGTATCTCTAACATTTTTTATATTTTAGATCAATACATTATTATTGAAAAATAAAAAGTTATATTTTGTTCAAAGAAAAGTTTGGTCTATATTATCCAATTGTGTTAAAAATTAACAAAAAATATTAATTAAAATATTTATTACACAACAAACTTAAAAAGTAATATAGAAATTAGTATCCCTAAACAATATATTTTTAAATATTATTCGTATATGATACAAACTAAAAATATATTTTTCTAATATTATTCGTATCTGCAATTCAAAACAGTATCTAAAACTCAAAATAGTATATGAAAATTAAAAACAGTATCTCAAACTCATAAATACAACATAATATGTGAATATTATATGTATGTGAAACTTCAAAATCGTATCCGATACTAAAAACAGTATATTATTTGAATATTGTTCAAATATTTTTCTCCAACCAAAAGTATATTTTCTTAATATTATTCGTATCTAAAACTCAAAAATTATTTGAAACCCAAAACAGTATCTGAAAATTAAAAACAGTATCTCAAACTCATAAATACAGTATTCTATCTGAATATTATATGTATGTGAAACTTCAAAATCATATCAGACATTAAAACAGTATATTATATTAATATTATTCAAATATTTTCCTTTAACCAAAAGTATATTTTCTGAATATTATTCGTATATGAAACTCAAAACAGTATATGAAACTCAAAACAATATCTAAATATGATAATTTGAGTAAGTATTTATTGTTAGAAAAATTATCAAAGAAATAGTTGGCCTTGAGTAATAAATTTTAAATATAATTGTATTCAATTAATTAAAATAAAAAATAAATAAAAATAATTGATATATGCATATCAATTAATTTCAATCCATGTGCCCATCTTTTTTCAAATGTATGAAATTTGAAAAAAAATTTCATTTATTTCTATTTTATTATTTGTATATTTTAGTTTATTATATATATATATATATATATATATATATATATATATATATATATATCAAAATATTTTTCTAGGATATCTTAAACTTTAATTATTTATTAAAACTACTATGAGTTATATAATTTAAATATATTAATTATAATCTCTGAAATAGTGCATACTGCTTGTATAGATATTAATACCCAAAAACCAAAAACTAAGAATAAAAATAAAAAAATTAAGAAAAAATAAAAAATTTGAAAAATTAAGAATAACAAAAAATAAGAAAAAATAAGAAAAAATAAAAAGGAGAGAAAATTAAAAAATAAGGATAACAGGAAATATGAAAAAAATAAAAAATGATAAAAAAGAAAAATAAGGAATGAAAAAATTTATATTTCAAAATATTTTTCTAACATATCTGAAATTTTAATTATTTATTAAAACTAACATGAGTTATATAATTTAAATATGTTAATTATAATATCTGAAATAGAGCACACTGCCTATATTTATATATCAATACCCAAAACCAAGACTACAAACAAAAAATAAAAATAAAAAATAAGGAAAAAAATTGAAAAC
>CATIWK010388899.1:0-10749 GCA_949634005.1 Mallotus japonicus
AAAAAGTATTTTGGGCCAAAATCTTTACTTTTTGACTTTTTTTCCTTCTTTTTGAAAGGGTCTTCGCGCACTTCGCCTATTCCTTTCCCGTAATTTATACTTCTTTCTTAAAACAAAGAAAAAGAAAAAATCTTTCTAAATTTAAAAACCTATAATCACATTTAGTAACAAATTTTTATGATGGAATTGAATTTAATTAGTTAAAGTCCAATAATTTTTAAATATCAATGTTCCAAACTAAAGAAAAAAGTATCACTTACAATCAATATACATGTATAATATATCAAAATCAAGATATTATTACTGTATAAGATATTTAATTACTAATTATTACTCCCTCTATTCAATTTCAATTGTCTTTTAAGGTAGTGTCATAAAAATTAAAAAATCTTATCTAATAGTGACAATTATAGGTACAAATGACTATATAACCCTCTTTTAGAAAGATTAAAATTAGTGTAAATTACAATTATTTCAATAGAGATACTTATTCTAAAATCAAGATATGAGTTAAATTGAAAATAAGAGTTTATTTTTTATTGGTAATCTAAAAATGTCATTTAGAGTGGAACAAATTTTATTTTTTTAAAAGATAATTGGAATGGAACGGAGGGAATACTATGCAAAATTAAAATTCTTAACATATATGTCTTCCCTTTATAGCCTAATGGCTCAGGTGATGTACATTTTAAGGTTAGGTCATGGATTCGATCCCACACTCCCTCCTTGACCTCCCAATTATTAAAAAAAAAATCTTAACATATATCTATAGAATACATTTATTCAAATAATTAATTTTGAAAAATGTTTAAATAATTAATATGATCAATAAATTTTATCAAATTTTGATTTTTTTTAATTATCTTGTTTACCTTTTCCTTCTAGGATGTTTTTAATTATATGCATGCTCCCATGCTTTTCAATCCATGAAAAAAACTTGTAATTTTTATAAAATTAAAAATATTTAATCGATAGTTTACAAAAATAATAATTTTCAAAGGTGTAATATATGGTTACTTTGATTTTTACAAAGTAATTTTTTACTTTATTAGTAACTACCATTAGATGATTCAATACACTTTCATCCAATGATAATAAAAATAAAGTGAAAACAAAGTCACTTTAGAATTCCTCATTTTCAAATTTATTTTAAAAATTATTAAATTTTTATAATTAAACAAAATTATAAACCGAATCGTATCGAGTAGGCACCCAAGCCCATGTTAGGTGAAATTGGAATACCGTCAAGTGAGATTCGAAGTTGACATGGATTTTCAGCCCTTGGGCCTATTGGCCCAGAAGGTAAAATCACCATTTTTACCCGTCCTCTGCTTTTGCAGCTGAAAGCTTGTCAAAGAGAAAAAGAGAAAAAGAGGAACAGAAGGGTTTAGAGAAAGAGAAGAAACATGGGATATATACAGGAAGCGCGTGAAAATCACGTAAAGAAGAAGGTTGAAGAAGGTACTAAAAAAAACAAAACCCACATACATTATTTATTTATTTATTTGGTTTGGGTTCTTACAAGTTAATATGATTTGTAAATTTTAGAACTTTTTGTAATATAATAATGTGTTGCAAGTTAAATTTTTGTAGCTTTGAGAAGCAAAATGAAGCAAAAGGCACTAAAAGAATGTGATGAATTAACTCTAAAGTATGCACAATGTGCCTCTGGAAGAACCCTTTCTGTTGTTTGGCACTGTCGTCAACAGGCTAAAGAATTGAACAATTGCCTCCATAAATTGTAAGTTTTTCTTTTTTGTTCTCAATAATATAATATATGCGTACCCATTTGTCCCTAACTTGATTTTGAGTGTTTTTTTGGTGTATATATAGTGTATTAGATAAGTTGAGTATCATACTGTTACTGTTGTTTGCAATTGCTAGATTGGAACAGTGAGATCATGCGTTTGAATAGCTTATTTGATCCTACCCTGCCCATAGTTGGATGTGGAGTTTATGTTTTCTTGAAATTATAAGGAAATTAACAGATTCAATCAGTGGTTACTGGATTCACTGAATTTGCTCCATAGTATTTTGTTGGCTTGGCGACTCAGTTTTGACCGAGTAATGCTTGCTGCTAGTGACAGATTTCTAGTGTTTGCAGTGTTCTGAATCCTACAATTAATATATCTGCCTTTTTTATTGTGATATGAAAATTTAGACTTGCTTGCTGGCATGGTATAATGCATGAAATTTTCAATTTAATAACTTCATAACTTGTCAGATGAGAAGTTAGATAAATTAAGAATTATTGTTTATTGTTGTTCTCTTGAATGCTGGTCAAGATGCTTGTTATGGTCTAACTATGAACAAAGAAAGAAGCAATGTATTTGAATTTGCAGAATGTTCTTTGCTCATTTTCTCTGGATAAGTCTCTACAACTTTGTCCCTATCTATATGTGAACAAAGACAGTTCTTTTGCTCCTTTTATTATAGACCTGGAAACACAAAACTGTTGCTTTTGGTTCTTCTAAGTGTGTGTTGGCCCCATGGCTACTCCATTGCCAGCAACAAGCATTGTATCTTTTGTTAAAAAATTTGGTATTTTGCACCCTTTGCTCAACTTTTTCCTGCCTTATAATCTATATCCTTCTTTACAATGAATTTGGCTGGATGCAATGTGAATGCCCTTTAATATTTATCAGGATTTATTCATGTGCTAGGGAAGATAAAAGTAATAGGATAAGTGGTTGCAAGGGATGGCTTGTCCCAAGGTTTTCATCTACATTCTTAAGGAACCTAGGTTTTGCAGCGTTCCTACTTGTTTCCATTTGTTGAGGTTTAATTTGAAAACAATCTGAGATGAAACATGCTACTGTATGTATCAAAAGAAACTGCAATAATCAATGTATTGTTAAGATCTGTTCAAGTTTTCATCTCTCATAATTACAATTGATTTTTTCACAGCACTAACGATGCCGTCTTGGAAGAGATGAAGAGAGAATACATGATTCAACAAGATAATAAGCCATCCGTGAGAACCTGAGTCTCCTCATTTGATAATAGTCTTACCAAGAGAGCATCTGAAGTGTAATCATATCGGCAGTTTATTCTTTTTGAGGATGCATATCCATTAAAGCTGCCTTTTCTATTTGCCGTCATGGTGTGGTTGAGCCACTGGTTTATTGTTTATGAATGCTAAAACTATTTGTGGCTTCTAACAATGGTCTTCATTTTAATACAAAGGGGTTTAGAGGACTTTGTAAAACAGAGGGGGTGTCTTGAAATGTATCCATGTCAGATTTGAAAAAAAAGGTTTTCTTTGCATATTTGGATGTGTTTGCCAGTTATGTATTGGCAGTGATCATCTACCTATAAATGAGATTCTAAAGATGATCAAATTGTACAAGAGTAGCAATCATTTGGAGAATAAGAAAACCATTTCACTCCATGCTTCAATTAACAGTGGTTTTTATTTAAATCAAATTCTGAATAAGATGTGATATCCTTGATCCTTGAATTATTGAGTGCCTAGATCATAATTGTGAATTCAAGCCTTAGATACCTTCCTGCTTATTACGTTTTCTTATGTTTTAAGAAGTATAATTTGAAACAAATATAAAATAGTCGATAATAAAATAACCAAGGCTGTGAAGTCTACACATCTACAAAAATTTGACCTCTTTGCAGTGCTGTGTAACGATATTCTCCTCAATTTGGTAAACCATCTTTTTTTGTTCACCAACACCAACCATTAGTGCTTATAATTTCTTGAGATGAGAACAAAAAAAAAATTCACAAAAAGTCGATTGGTGCATCTTTTCATTATTATTATTATTATTATGCAGTCCAAGCTCTTTTTATTATTTAGTCCAAGCTCTTGATGTTTAGAATGCAATTCGATCCTTTGAGAGTGGAATGTGGGAATCTAGAATACAATACAGTACATGCCTAATTAAACAGCCATTACAGAGTTCAACTACCACATATCTCCTGAAATTGGACTATAAGATTTTTCCATTCAAGGTGCAATTGGTACATGCGCTATTAAAACAATAATAACAAATTTCCCTGAGACATGATAACACTTCAAAATAGTGGCTGTCAATATGAAGAAAAACTGGGGATGAGTACATAACATACGGATAAGTCATTCTCGACCAAAATTCCAACAATGATGAAACATAGAGATTTCCAATCCCACAAGAATCCCTAACACAAAACCATCCTCCATTACATCAATGACTTCATCATTATAATCCGAGACCAGTAGAAGAAATCTCCATGATATTCTAAAAGTACATGTGGCAGCATAAGGTTAATTTGGTTTCCTCATGTTACGTCCAGCCCGAATCACTTCATCCACCAATAGCAACTGGGATGCAATCACAGGCCTGCAAAATGCACGAGCATCATTGTTGCTAAATTATATAAAATGCCTAAATGTGCAGAACCTCAGCTGATCTAACAAATTTCAGAAACAGTGGTTTGTTTGTAATTCTTTAAGTTGTTATATGCCACTATAGCAGAAGTGGAGCCAAGGTAACCATTCAAAGAAAGATGGCCAAAAATAAAGGACCATATTGAAGCAGCAATAATATGGCAAGAAAAACTCACTTTGGCAAATAATGCTAGACGAAATCTAAGCAATAACATTTAAGTTTCACATACCCTGAGTTTATGAGTTGGCGTTTAACAGAGTAGTTGTCAAAGATGCCCTCCATCTGAGGGTCAAGGGGCCCTCCTGTTTGCAGGTTTAGTCCCACAATATTATCCCTATCATGCTCTCCCTGAATAAACAGGCAAACAAGCTCTAGTTAATTCTTTCATTTGACATTTTTTTTTTTTCCCTTAAAAGTTGGTGGATGGGTGGATAACTACCGTAAGAGTAACAATCTCATCTTGAGTGTCAAGCCCAGAATTCTCAGCCAGTGTTTTGGGCACCACAAGAAGGGCATCAGCAAAAGCTTCAACACCTAACTGAGCGCGCTGCTCCAAGTATGCATGTAAGATAAATTTTAAAAATAGGACACAACAAAAGCTACATAAGCAAAATTGAAGAGATTATTTACCCCTTTAACTGTCTTCTTTACTTCACTGATTAGGTACTTTCTGGCTGCCAATTCAAAAGCCCCTGCTCCCTGAATGACAGAAAGTATATCAAATCTCAAGCAAGAACTTCACAGGCAGATGTTGTAACAAAACAATAAATAAACCAGAATTAAAATCCCCAGCTGCCAATAAACAAAATGACAGGAAAAAAAAAAATTGCTGTTAGAAAAAACTTATGGTCATTTTTAGATGATTATAATGGAGTATACATTTTCAGCGTATTGCTTTCTTTTAAAATATGATTTGTGTGTCTAACATCAAGACATGTGGCGAAAAAAAACCACTTCAGATGCCCACCGAATCTCATAGACTTCGGACCACCACATTCCTCCTCCACCTACCCCCCTTGGGGTAATTTTTGCAATTCCAATAAGAGAAGAACAAAAAAACAGAATCTAATTCTTGGGATTGGAAAAATAAATGAGAATTACTTGCTGATGTATGAGATCAAGCATTAAGAATGAAACAGAGGACCCCATAACTCCAAACAGCAAGCCTCATTACCAAATGCCATAGCAGATCTTTTTCGTGTATATGCCCACATCAATCTTAATGTGCTGCATGTTTCTTTAAAGAATATAGTGGCCACATGATAAAAACTAAAGTTTATCCATCAAATGTGCATATTCTATTTATTCAGCCGATGCGGTGCACATCATTTTTCAGTTTCAAGTTTATGAGAACGTATACAAATTTAAGTGTCTATGAAAATGACTGTATAAAAGAAAGTATGCTGCAAAAAATATTTGAATCATACATGAACACAGACACAAGTGTCAAAAGATTTCTTCAGAAAAACTTACAAGTACAACAGCTTCGTCCTCAATGGTATTTTTGACAGCTCTTAGACCATCACGAACAGCATCCTTTATTTGGGCAATTGTATGGTCATTAGGTCCTACAACATTAAAGAACTAAATGAGTGGCCCTTTTAAACAATTGAATACCACATTCTAGCATATATATTACAGAAATTCAACAAAACAATTAGGAAAATATGAAAAAGCTGCATCTTATACACCTATGGTGAAAACAATACTTGTTTCAATACCTTTTATTAAAATTGTACAAGAGTTGGGATTTTTTACATTTTCAACAAATGTATATTTCTCTTCACCAAGGATATGCTCATAAACCAATCCAGCCCAACCAAGACAATCAGGGGTCAAACCATCAACGGAATTCACAGCCTCTCCTCCACAAGCCAAAACCAGGCGTTCCATATTTCTTCTCTTTGCTCTTCGAAGGGCAATTATCTATAAAATTTCAAAGTTAGCTCACTGCATTGCAAGGAATGCAAAGACAGAAAAATAATAATAATAATAATAAAATTAGGTACCAACAATATTCTAAGTTTCTAATATTCATCAGCAGGTTCCACCTACCAAGCAAAGAACCTAATCCCTACATAACTCTTATCAAGAAAAAAATCAAATTCATCTGAATCAAACTACACATTCTAACAGCTATATAAATACATTTCAGTACTATGGAATCGTTTTAGCAAATTATGTACATTTCTAGAGAAATAAAACTTCTTGAAGATGTGTAGATAACAATTTCAGCTCACTATCCATTTTTACCATTCACATTATCCCAAATGTGTCTCAGTTTCCACTTGCTATAAAAAGAATAAGATACTGAATTAAAAGCTCAAAAGAGATGACTACAGAATATCACCAGTAATCACCAAAGTATGAATGAATGCCAAGAATATTCAATTCCTAGAAAACAAACTATTGAAGTAGAAAACATGAACAAGCTACTGAAACAAAAACAGACCACAGAAGACAAAAACTTGTGATTAAAAAAGAATTTACACCAAGCATAACCACCATAGTCACCAACTCAGAACTCAGAATCCTATTAAAAGGTTTACTGCCAGTTACTATGTCTAAAATTCAGTTGGCATATCAGAGTATCAAAGTTCCTCTTTTAGGTAGACAAATGGCTTTCTTTTCTTAAGCATAAGAAGTTTACCAATTATCAATGCATAAGCTAAATAAAATTACACCTGAGATCAAATATTATATGCACTAAAGAAATAATGTGGCTGCTCCTGACTTACCCCTGCACGAGCAAGAAGGTCCAGTGATGGGGGATCAATACCCTTTTGATTGATAACAACAAAACTGCTGTCATTACCAGAACAAACCTGCATACGAACAGAAGTATAAGCAGTTCCCCAATCAATACACGAATTTGACACGTTGATATTCTTCACATCATTCCATATGTATTCAACATGTTATTTCAGTTTCCCAACCTTGTTTTTCAGTTCAATGATTTTTTGCACTCTTTCATCCACTTGATGTCTTTCAGCTGCAACCATTTTTTCCCTTTGTTCTGCATTTGAGTAGAAAAACCCTGCATTTATTTCACTAAAGAGAGGAGGAGTATAAACATTAGTTTCATGATTTCAATGAGCAGTATCCAATTAACTAAGAAAACATCTGGCACCACCATATCTAAGCTGCATTTTATACTTCAAACTTAACAATACCTTTTATCATATTCCAACGATACATTGCAAGTCAAGATATAACAATTTTCTGCCCGCCGCTTCATGTCAGGGTGTCTAGAACTATGATCAAGGACAAGGCCTTCAACCTGGAAAATCACCAAGGACGCAAAAAAAAAAAAACTGTCTGTCACCCACACTACTGACAGTGGAAATTGTCAATTCAACAAGAAACATAGAATTAAAAAAAAAAGGAGGTCAATCTCAACACGGGAAAATGCATGTTTAAAAAAAAAAAAAAAAAAAAGAGGACTATTGCAGGTTCGATAAATAAAAAACACTGACTTAAAGATTTTAGTTTATCCAGTCCTTAAGAAATGACATAAAAAGACAGCCAGAAGATTTTAAGCGATTTGCATTTACCCACAAAATAACTCTGTTTGACAACCTTGAATGGTAAGATACATGTAAAAATCTGTTTTCACCAAAGCAACACAATATCTGACTGCTGATTATTGTCAATTAACTTCGACAGGGCAGGCCCCTTAGAAGGAGATCTGAACCACTGAACACCTTTTATTATATTATTTTTGCACTGAATGATTCTTTAAGTTGGTGTACTCACGTTCAGAGTGCCATATTCAGATGAGGATGATATTTGTCCATATGAAGGTATTTTCATTAGTGTAAGAGAAAAAAGAATATCCTTAAAGCTCATTGACTTCCAAATAACTAGAAAACAGGATATGAAAGATTAACAAAAAGTCAAAAGGTCTCACACCTCCTAGATGAAGGCGCATATTCTGTTCTAGATTAAACTCCATGCCTTTCATTTGGCAAACAACTCAAAGCTTGGTCCGAAAAACAATAACTCTCATAAATCAGACTAAGCTTGATCGAATAGTAAATATAATCTGGTATAAGTGATAACCAATGCGTGTAAAAAGAGAGGAATGCATGAAAACCAACATCAAAATTGAAAAGGATAAACTTACCAGCCTTGTGTCAACATCAAATTTATGGCGCATGTGCATAATCTCCACCATGAATAGATCAATGGCTTCCTCAGGCTTCCTGATTAAGAGGACCTATCATGGATTAAAAAAATTACAGTAAATATGTTAGACCTGAAAACAAAATCCACCAACATCTGATTTTAACATTTTCTCTGAGCATTGAACATTGAAAACCACTAGAACAACTCACCGCATTGACAATTATATCGGTCAGCTGATCTGCCAAAGCTTCATACAGCTGTATAAGGAAAGAAGATGTCGACTTCAAACAAATGAAAACAGAAAGCATGCAAGATATATAACAAGAACAAACCAAAACATTACCTTTGTTCTCACAGTTGTTCTTGCTACCATTTTCAGAATCTCTTTGTCAGGTTCATCACCAATAACCACAGGAGTCTTAAATTTTTCAAGAAACTGCAAAGTAGCTCTTTTGGCAATTTCAAAACCATCAACCAGAACGCGTGGATGCATTCCTGAAAATGAGCAAAAATCCAGCTTAAAGGATCACCCTAGCATGACTAAAATCACAATTTTCACGATTGATCACCCATCACGAATTCACATTTCAAATATTTTAAGTAAAAATGAAGCATCCATGAAGTCAATCACACTACACCATTCAACAACAAATCAGAATCTTCTTCACTTCACATTTCAAAGTTCACACGTGCAACTCTTGAAAAAGACCAACTTAATGCAGACTTCATTAACAAAAAAAAAAAAAGAAAAGCTAACCTTCATCAATATAGCGTTCAGACTGTTTCATGAGCTCTCCGATAAAAATGACAGTCGAAGTAGTACCATCACCACTTATATCATCTTGAGCAACAGCTGTCCTCGCAATCATAATTGCGGTAGGGTTTTGAATTTGCTGCAACATACAATTATCGAACAAAACAGTAACATTTCACAAATCAAATACGGCGACTGACACTTTAAGGATAAAAATTAAGCAAATCTAAACTTGATTCTACTAAAAGAAAATCTCAATGCAGATCAAGACAGTTATAATTTAAAAAAAGAAAAGAAAAACTAACCATTTCTTTCAAGAGAGTGTTACCGTCTTTAGTGAGCTTGATATCGCCGGCACCACCAACAAGCCTAAAACAAGATTAAAAACGAAAAAAGGCATCAGGAGGCAAATAGATAAAAAGAATAGAGGTGAAAATAGAGAGATAGAGAGATAGATAGATAGGTACATCTTGATGGTGCCTTTAGGGCCGAGGTTAGATTTGAGGACGTCATGTAAACCTTTGGCGGCATTGATGTTCATATGAAGCGCCGCCGATTTGTTTAACACTTCCGCATTAGGGTTCAGCACTCTCAAAGACATCTTCTCTTCTTCTTCTTCTTCTTTTTTCTTCTTCTCAGAGACAGAGACTGAGTTCTGTAGATTTCTTACAGTTTTGAGTTTAAAAGCGCCAGAAGTTGAAAGAAGGAAGAACAAGAAGAAGCAGAATGAACAACTGTGGGTTTTTATTAGGGCTTTCTGGAACTTCTTTTCTTTTCTTTTCTTTTTTTCTTTTCTTTTTTGATTTATTGTTACTCTATCCACTCTAGGCTCTAGCACACACAGTGACTGAAACGTACCGTTTTTGTGCAAGCTTTTCATTTTCTACAGGGAAAATGATTTTTTTTATATCAGGCCAATTATTAATTAAATTTTATTTTAAAAGTGGTTTTAATGTGTTCTTTTAATTTTATAAATTGTGTTGATTTTAACTAATTTTATTTAAAGAATTTAATTTAATTTTTAAAAATTACTTTTAGATTTTTATAAAATAAATTTGATTTATTCAATTTTTTAAGAAAAAAATAAAATTTAAAAACTATTTTCAAATTTTAATCTTACCACTTCTTAAATAAATTTAAAAATAAATTTTTAAATTTTTATATAAATTTTTTTTAAAAAAATTGATAACTTGTGAATCAATTTAAATAGACTAATATTAATAAAAAAAAAACAAAGTAAACACTTTTAACTATCAGTATAAATGATAATAAAATTTTTATTTTTTCATAATTTTCAAAAAAATTAAATATTTTTAGATTCTTGATTAATATTTTTAGTATCTCAAAATTCTCTTTTTTTTTTCATCTCATAATTTTTTGTTTTGAGCTCTATTAGAGAAATTTTTAAATAATGCAGTTAAAAGTTGAGAAATAAATATTAATGTAATTAAAATTTTAGAGTTTTTAGTGAAAATATAAAAATTT
>CATIWK010388911.1:0-11100 GCA_949634005.1 Mallotus japonicus
ATTAAGTATATTTTAAATTAATAATTAAATATTATACAATATTCATTAAATATTTATTAATTTGCATTTAACCCTAATTAATTAAAATAGAATAATATCTATAACTAACAAATAATAGATTAATATGATTAAAATAATAAAATATAATTTAATTTGCATTATTTTAATATAAAACTGCATAATTTGTAGACAAAAATTATTATATTTATTAATTTGCATTATATTTTATTAAGATAAATATATAAAAATTAACAAAATATCAAATGAAAAATTACTAATTAATAATATATTCATATTTCTTTTATAAACTCAAATAAATACTTTTAAATAAAATAAGTCTTTTTTATTATAAAATTATTAAATAAATAAAATTTAAATTATTAGATAAGCCATTTTATTATAAAAATGAAAATTTTAAATCATAATTCTTAATTTTATATATAAATATATAAAATTGAAAAATTTATATATTGACGATAATATTAAATAATTTTTTTAAAAAAATTATATATGATAAAACTGTATAATTTTATAATGTAAATGAATATGAACATTCAACATTAGTATCAAGTAAATATAATTTTTTTGAAGAAAGTTAAATATGAAATAATACAATGATAGCAAAAGTTATATCAATATTAATTTAGTATTAAATAAATAAAATTTAAATTAATATTAAAAATTGTATACTATTTATATAAATTAATATTAAAAATTTATATTAAGAAAATATAATGGAAATTGTTACTACAGCTCAAAACTACGTAGTTTTGGTATATATTAGTTATAAACATCTCTCACACAACCCTAAACACATTTCACATATCCTCTTTCCTTGTTTTAGGTTTAGCAGCCGTTTCTCCCTCATTCTTTTTCTTCTTGTCTCAGGTTTTTTTTTTTTTCTCATTTCATCTTCAGACTCCACAAAACCACCACCGCTCCTCATAATTTCGGCCATCGCCTCAAAATCAATTCAAACATAACTATATGCAATTCCATTTTGTAAAACATTTCACCACTACTGGAGTTCAGCAAAATATGCATGTCTAATTCCACAAATATCTGGCCGTTAATTTTGGCAAGCTTAGGCTCCTAAATTTTTTGTTCTTGAAACTTCTTCTCAATGTTTTGATGTTTGTGGTCGTGGGACACAAAAAAGTCACGACAAAATGTACTTTCCCTATTCAAAGGTTTGACATGTGAACCTGTTGTAAATAATTAGAGGTCAGAAACCAAATAGTGAACTTTCCAAAAGTCCACATCGATACAAAATCAAAAATGTAAACTAATTGCATTCTTAAGAAGAGCAAAGTGCAGATTTTGGTAAATATTACTTTTGTACAAGTTAAATTGTAATTAAGCTTCAGTAATTATCTTAGCAGAAGTCAAAGAAACTTTATGCAATGACATGCCTGCAGCTGTTAGCAATTGAAAAGCATTATATGCTTAGCCAGAAGATAGCAATTGTTCTTGTTCAATAACATGTATAATTCAAATTAAATTATAATCTATAATTACAAAAATAAAAATTGTTGTTTTGGATTATAATTTAATTTAAATAAAATTGATTTAAAGCATGCAATTGTTGTTTCAATCTGTTGATCTAAACAAGCTCCTCCTCGAGCTCTAAACGAACTCTTAGCAAACAATCTCGAGCTCAGCACAAACGAGCATTTGTCGAGCGAGCTCGAGCTTAGGTTGTGAAATTCTTACCGAGCTCTTACTCCCTCTAATCCGAGCCGAGCCCGAGCTTGCCTAATGCTCGGCTCGGCTCGGTTGCACCCCGGAGTCCCAACCAGCTGAAATAAAAGAGAAGAAGAAAAGCGCGTGAACAAGTAGGGTTTAACACTTCGCCATGGCCATTGAATTCCTAATTCTTGGTAAACTTTCACTCTCCGATTCGTTCGTTTCTATTTCTTGACTTTGATTCACTGAACCTAAAACTCATATCTGCTTGTATTTCATCATATAAAAATGTGTTGTTTACTGTTTAGGCGCTGGACAGGAAGTAGGGAAAAGCTGTGCAGTAGTTTCAATCAACGGTAAACGAATAATGTTCGATTGCGGGATGCACATGGGGTACGATGATCACCGTCGATATCCTGATTTCTCTCTCATCTCTAAATCTGGAGATTTCAATACTGCTTTGGATTGTGTTATCATCAGTCACTTGTAAAAACCACAATCTCTCAATTTCTGTATCTTAATTTGATGTTTTGATTACAAAAATGATAGTAATAATTGAAGAAAAAAGATGTTGCAGTCATTTGGATCATGTCGGTGCTCTTCCTTACTTCACTGAAGTTTGTGGCTATCATGGACCTGTTTACATGACGGTATAATGTCTCTATCTTGCTTGATAATTCAGGGCATTTTTGCTATATTACTTGTTTTTTTCGGTTTTTGTTTACCAAAATTTAAAAAAATGTATCGTGAAAAATGAAGTGACAAGAAAGATATTTCAATGATTAGTTTTGACAATGGAACAACAAAAATGCTAAGTAAAAAGTAGAATTTATACCAAACATGCCCTTAATGTTGTTTGGGGTGGTTTGTGGATTTGAGTTTATTTGTAAGTTGTATGTATAAGTTTCTAATCTCGTTACTGGAGTTGGAACGTAATGTTCTCAGGAAAATTTGTTTCACTGCAGTATCCAACGAAGGCACTGTCTCCTTTGATGTTGGAGGACTATCGGAAAGTAATGGTTGATAGGAGGGGTGAGGAAGAGCAATTTACTGCTGAACATATTAAACAATGCATGAAGAAAGGTACCTGAATTTTCATCGTTTCCTATAAAATACAGCTTCTCCTCTGTTTATTATTTTACTTTAATTAGAGTTGGCTGTGGGATAATCTCATTTGATATGCTGCTTGCCTTTTTTGTCCTATATGGTGTTGAAAAATCAACATTTTCTTATGGTTGATTCACCAGCTTACAAACAGCTTTGCTGAAGCTTGAGACATATTGTAAGAATTCATAGGTGCCTGAGACTGCAGTAAACTTTTCAGCTATCAAATGTTGCAGCTGATGTATAATAATGACATTTAACTTCTGCTTTGTAGCTATGTCCGTCTTAAAATTTTGTTGCATTCATTTGATTTTGCAGTAATAGCAGTGGACCTGAAGCAGACTGTGCAGGTCGATAAAGATCTTCAAATTCGTGCCTATTATGCTGGTCATTTAAGATAGTTTGAAATTTATTCGTTTCCGAATTGGCTAGTCATTTTTATTGAACTAGGCTGAACTGTAACTTCTTCAAACCTCAAGAAATAAGACACTTATTTGTGAGGTCACTGGTATATTTGCAAGTTAGGGAATCTTAGGAAATAGTCTTTTCTTGACATAACAGGGCTTGATGGTAGTCTTTTCATAGGAATTGTAAGGTTGACATTTCTAGATTTGTTCCATAACACATTAGTTTGCTTCATTTTGTTCTGTGTTCAATGAATTGACAAATAATTGGAAAATGTCATTTGTTTTTTTGAGTATGCTTGCTGGACGTGCCTGATGTGCAAAGTATTGCGTGCAATATTTCTTTTGCCAAATAGTTTTAGAAATCCAAAAGCCATTGGAATGTTTGGACTGAAGCCTAAATTGTCTTCTAGATTTATTGATCTGTTTAGTGCTTACATTTCCACCTTTTATCTTTTATTTTGTTTTTAAGGTTCTTGGAGCTGCAATGTTTTATGCGAAGGTGGCGGACTCTGCTATGGTGTATACAGGAGACTATAATATGACCCCAGATAGACACCTAGGTGCAGCTCAAATTGATCGATTGCAGCTGGATCTTCTTATAACAGAGTATGTGGAAAATGCAATATATTATAGAAGTATTTTAATTGATCTCTTTTTGTGGAGCCTTTCCACTAGTGGCTTTAATGTATGTTTTGTATATTGAAAGTTACAAATGTATTATATTAACCCTCCTGTTCTCGAGATCTTTCTTTGATTATGCATACCATGTGTGTATGTATATATATATATATATTTAACGCCAAAAATTGACCTGAGATCCAATTGTGGCTGCTTTTGTTCATAAAGCCCATTGGACTACATAAAATTGACAAAGAATTTCCTCTTTATTAAGGAAAACTTTATGAACTAGTGAGATGGCTTGCCTCTTTGGGTTGCATCACAAGGTTTGCCACTCAACATCAGTAAAAAGTAAATAACTATAGGGCTAGTCACCCCTCGTTAACCTCTTTGCAAGTCAGCCAAGCTAGTTATGCGCAAGTGCTGTATGAGTAGATTTGAGTCTGACAAGTAAGGGTGTAATCGAGCCGAGTCGATTCGACACACTGCCAAGCTCGAGCTCGACTCGACTTTCAAACTCAAAGCTCGAACTTGACCAAGCTTTTTTTTTTAAGTTTGAACTAGACTTGATTAAATAATTCATATACTCAAACTCGACTCGACTCGGCTCGACTCGATTAATTAAATAAATTTTTAAAATTTTTAAAAATATATATCTTAAAATATTCAAATTCGACTCAAGCTCGAACTCGACTTGATTTGATAAGATATATTTATAATTATATTTAAATAAAAGGGTGAAATGGTAAATATACACAAGCTCAATTAGGCTCGATTAAGCTCGCGAGCCTATTGAGTCATATATTTAGGAACTTGAGCTCGACTTGATAGCCTACTCGAGTAGGCTCGACTCAACAATAATCGAGTCGTCCCGAGTAGCTCACGAGTCAGTTTGACTCGGTTACACCCCCTACTGATAAGTTAAGCACTTTTTTCTTTTTTTTATTATTATTAATTTGGAATCTAACACTTTTCTTGTGCAATATCAATATTATCAATATTTTTTAAACTATTGTAAATGATATAATCATACATGATAATGCTTCACCGTTCTGTGTTCCCTTCCCAACCTACTACAACTATACTTTGTAGAAATTAAAAGCTGTACTGCATTGCTAGTACTTGTATTCTTACAAATTTAGGTTAAATTTAATGGACGTTCTATTATCTTATGCTTGTAAGCTATTCTCACAGGTCTACATATGCAACAACCATACGTGATTCAAAATATGCTCGGGAGAGGGAATTTCTTAAAGTTGTATGTGACTCACCTGCCAATTTTTTTTATCTGTGTGCATCTATGTTATTTTTGTATTTTCTTCCCGCCTTTCTATTCCTGATCTTCCCCAATATTGGGTTTTTTTAGTCGCGTTTTTTGAATATAAGTATTCAAGTAATAGGATTTCCAACTAATAATAGGTTCACAAATGTGTTGCTGGTGGTGGAAAGGTGCTTATTCCCACGTTTGCTCTTGGAAGAGCTCAGGTATTTCATCATAGCTTTTTCTTTTATTTTGCTATAATTTGGCTACTTTAGGAGGATTAATTTATACCTCAGTTATTTGTATTCATTTTTTCACCACTACAAAATGCCAGATTAGCGAAGCTAGATCTGACACAAAGATCTTTTTCTTTTGCGCCTGATCATGTCTTTGTTTGTTTCATTACTCTTTTTTTTTTTTTTCCTTTTATGTGCTTGATTCAGGCATGCATCATTGTGAGCTCTTTATCATTATTGAATGCTGATTTTTATTTGCCACGATTATCTTGGGGTTTGCTATTCTTGTATTTTAGTCTTTGTTTTACGTTCTTTCTTTGCATTTAGGAACTCTGTATATTGCTGGATGATTACTGGGAGCGCATGAATCTAAAGGTTCCTATATACTTTTCAGCAGGTGTGTTCATTGTCCTATTGTTTCCGGTTTGCATATTTGCATATTTAAGCATAATTGTATTTGGTCAATACTGTGTTTTTTGTTATCAGAATATATTTTTCTTGTTATTCAGTCCATTGTTATTTAGTTTAGTTTTTATCATATTGCCAATCATATGAGTTTTTTTTTTTTTTTTTGCATAATAAAGTTAACAATATCAAGGCTGATTCTTGGTAATCATCATTAAGTTAGGTGGTCTTGATGCACTATTTACTGCCTCCTAAAGATTATGACCTCTTTAAAGAAGATAGACACTTTGGAGCAGAGCTAGTATATTGTTTCTATACATATGGATCTCTTTATTGCAGAGATCTGGAATTTTGCACATTATACATCACCTTATGTTCGATTTGAACTTCCAAGAGGTTTTTTCCTTATGTAGTGTAGAAGAGCAGTTGCTGGCAATGACTAGCATGCTTGCATGGCTGCATTATTGCCTCGAATGCAAGTATCTAAATGTTACTTAAATCGTTTTTTCATTTCAACTTCAAATATCTTTATCTGCTTTCATCAGTTTTTAGGAATAACATTGAGAAATTAGAAGCTTGTTGAGAGTTGTACTGTCTCTTGGTGTGGGAGCGCACGTGTTTTCCTAGATATCTTTCCCTTTTCTTTTTAGGTAGGGACATGCTAATTTATATCACGCTCACAATTGTATTCATTTTTTCAGGGTTGACAATTCAAGCAAATTTGTACTACAAAATGCTAATTGGCTGGACCAGCCAGCAAGTCAAAGAGACATATGCTACGCACAATGCATTTGATTTTAAAAATGGTACATGATGCAGTTATTACTTGAGCGTTGCTATGTTTTAATTTATCTGAGGGCATATGTTTATATTGCTTGCATATTCTCAGCGAAAAATGTTATTTATTCTACTTGTTTGGAACCATTCAAGTAAAGGAATCTGATTTGCAATTCCACTGATCTAAATGATTCCTTTGTTTGAAATGAAACAGTGCTTGGAATTGCTATTCTATTTATTCAAAAACCATAGATCCCATAAACACTGCAGATTTCTGTTTCTCAAGGTTTCTAACCAAAGAAACATATAGGCCTCAGACAAAAGTACTCATATATGCCAAAATAGAAATCAAATCTCCTACTAGCACTAGTGTAGTACCACCACATCAGCAACCTAACCATTAATTGCAACCATAATTTTCTAATTGCCATTTTTGCCGTCTCTCTAACCCCATTGGAATTTTCTGTTAGATTTTATTTCAAACAAGTTGATCCCACAATTTGATTTAATGAAATAAGTGTGGTAAAGAATTGATTGGTGTACTGAGGCTCTTTTTTTTTTTTTTCTTTTTAAGTTGCCGAAGTGTAAAGCAGCATATCCAATGAAGGAACTGAAACTGTGAGGCTTTAGTGGAAGACATTAACCATCTTGAGTGTACTGAACAAAGCAATCCCCGAGTCAAACTAAAATTATGAATTCTAATGAAAGATATCTGATTTCATGATAGTGTTTACTATTGTTGTTATCGTGATTACTAATATCCATACTATTTTGATTGTATCTCTAATTCATTGGTTTGAATTGCAGTTCATCCCTTTGACCGTTCTCTAATAGATGCTCCTGGGCCCTGTGTTCTCTTTGCCACGCCTGGGATGATTAGTGGCGGTTTCTCACTTGAGGTTTTTAAGCATTGGGCTCCATGCGAGACGAATCTAATAACATTGCCAGGGTAGCAACCTTGCTACTTTCTTGTTTGGTTTTAGACTACATAACAGGAGTATATTTAAGGCATCTTCTTTCAGGGACCCAATAGCTGATAATCATGAAAACACCACAGCAAAATCCCCATATATGGGATTCTAAGCTTCCATTTGATGCATGCAACCTCAAAGACATCAAATATTTATTATTTAACATTCTCTTGGCATCAAAGGGAAAAGAAAAGAGATGAAGGCAGCACTTCTTTTTTGTTCATTTTTATGGAACTGAAAATGTTGCATTCTTAGTTTTATGGGAGCCACAGTCTAATAGTATAGTCATAACATCTTTTATTTCCTTTCTAGATATTGTGTTGCTGGAACCATAGGACATAAATTGATGTCGGGTAAACCCACTAAAATTAATGTGGACAAGGACACACAGATTGATGTCCGATGCCAGGTGCATATTCATACCTTGACTCTTCTTTTATTAATATTGTTATTGTGATTGCTATATTTTCATTTGAACTGACTGGGGCTGTCAATTTTCACCCCAAAATGGGATAGATTCTGCTTCCTCTGTGTTTCTGCTTGTTTGCATGCTTCAATGTGCAGATGCATGTCTCAAGAAGCCCTAATATTCTTTTCTGCTCTGGTTATTCTATTATATGTTTTTCTAACATTATTCAACTTATCCATATTTCTAGATTCATCAATTGTCTTTCAGTCCTCATACAGATGCCAAGGGGATTATGGATCTTGTCAAATTTCTCTCTCCTAAGCATGTGATACTGGTACATGGGGAGAAGCCTAAGATGGTTTCTCTCAAAGAAAGAATTCAGTCTGAATTGGAAATTCAATGTTATGTTCCTGCAAATTCTGAAACTGTGCACATTCCTTCAACTATCTTTGTGAAAGCAAATGCCTCAGACGCATTTATCCATAGTTGCTTGAGTCCTAATTTTAGGTTTATAAACAAAAGTTTGGAGGACACGTCTGATTTAGTTTTAGAAAGCACAAAGGCCACATCTCGGCTTCAGGTGAGTGATGATAGAGTTGGTGAGGGAATCTTGGTTATGGAGAAAAACAAAAAGGCAAGGGTTGTCCATCAAGATGAGCTTCTGCTTATGATGGGAGAAAAACAGCAAGAGGTTCGGTTTGCATATTGCTGCCCTGTACATGTTGGCAACTTAGATAGTCTTAGCTCATTAAGTGATGAACTTCTCTTGTCTGAAAAATGCTCTTGGCTTCAGCAATTATTCACAAAACTGTCAAATGATTTTCCTGGGAGAAGCATTCAAAATTTTGGCGAGTATCTTCAAGTGGAATCATTTCACTTGTCAACATGTTTGAAGGATGACTGCCCTTACAGAAAAATTGGGAGTGGTAAAAATACGGCAGAGGTGTTCTTTTGCTGCACTTGGTCCATGAATGATGAAAAGTTTGCCCAGGAGATCATTTCGATCATCGAGAAATGTCATTTGATTGTGGAAAAATTCAAGCCAAGTGCTGATTGAAGTGTTTGCTGCTGGGCAGAAATATGATTATTGATGACTTTATATTGAAATGCTATAGTAAAGAATCAACTATGAGCTTCTCTGCCTTAATTGATGACTTCTTTAAAACCAAGGAACCAGCTGCTAAACTCTGGTAATCCTTTTTCTAAACCATTTCTTCAGTAAAATTGCAACTCCTGGTGTAAATTTTGAGGTGCATGTTTTATGTATTGGGATGGAATGCTCATTTTGATTATTGAAATCTTGTGCTTGTAACAGCTTTTACAGCAATGGCAAAAAGACAAATTCCCAGCAATCGACATCATCTGGTGTCAAGATGATCTGGATTGGAACTCATGAAATGTTTTCGGTCATAGAAGGGCGCCCTTGAAACTCCACCTGAAAGACACGAGTTCTTTTTTTTTAGCCATACACATACCAGGTAATGTTATTTGCTTTCTGTTGACTTTAACTATATGTTAAAAATTTCCATAGTTGACATAGCCTCCTTTTGCTTTTCTAGGTAGCAACGGCTTCTCTATTTTATTTGGAGTGATTTCCTGGATTCTTTTTTTTAATGTCCTATTGCTTAATTTTTCTATTGCAACTACCTAGCGAAAGGGTTTCTTGTCTATCGCCTGCTCGCTATCATCAGCAGAAAATTTATCGACAATTAACCTATAGTCTCACTTTCAATTCAATAGTTAAATGATAATGTTTCTTTCAATTCAATGATTAGTTGGAAGGTGCAAGTTGCAAGTTGCTGAAATGTGGTAGATCTTGCACCAAGTTATTTAATTAGCACGATTGCAGCATGTTTGGAATTGGAAGTAAATGCAGAAAGGTGTTGAATGACAGATACAAATGGAGGAAAATAAAAAATGCTCTTGCCAGTCAGCATAGGAAAAAACCCACGTCTCATATGCTTATGTTTTTTTTGAACAAACGTCTTATATGCTTGCTTCTTTGCAATTTTGCCATGTTTAGTACATCAACCGTGCATCACTTGCTAATCCTTGTAGATTTTAATACCCTCACCCAGAAGCTGAATCTCTGTGACAAAATTCGACAGGTGGATTAAGCTTTTCATCATCTGCTTCATGATGCTCTACATGTAATTGCTTGCTTCTAATTATGTGTTTTTTAGCTCTATTTAATTTTGTTTTGTAATTGCTGAGCTGTAAACTTTTTCAATTCTATTTGGTTCTCAAGAAAATCTGGTGTTTTGCATGCTCAGTTATTTTTTGGTGAGTAAAGTTGATGCTATTAAGATGTGTGAGGAAATTCCTGAACTAGATGTTGTTTCGGACCTGAGCTCTATAAAGCGCAGGCAACGCAAATCCATTCACATGCGATTAAAAGTGGATTCATGTTGGATTATTCCATTATCCTATTTTATTTTATTTTATTTTTTATTTCAGTCAAATTATATATGAAATAATTAACTATATAAGAATCAAATTTCATTTATTGAAATTAAATTTTATTTATTTGAAGTAATAGTAAGTAAATAATTAATAAAATTATAGTAAGGATTGGTTAATAATTATCATATTATCCTATTTAAGTATTGCTTCCTAAATCTTATGTATTAGGCTACATTACAAATTATTGTATCCGAAACATAAAATAAACAGAAAGTATTCTAAATTATTACATCAGAAACGTAAAATAAATGTGAAGTATTCTAAATTGATAAAAAAATATATATACACAAAATTTTAGGGTACTCAATACAATGGTGAAGATGGTGCGATTAATTTAGAGAAAATAAAAATAAAAACTCAATATAACAAAACTAAAATCCTTTAAAAACTCATACATTCTTCAAAAAACTAAAACAAAAAATGAATCGGAAACGAAAAGTAAACCAAAATGATACAAAAAATGAATCAGAAATCAAACATAAACCTAGAGGATACAAAAAATGAAACGGAAACCAAATAAACCAAAAACAGATTAAAAAAAAATCAAAATAATAACTCTCTTTCAACCATGAAATATTTGGACAAAAAAAAAAAACCCTAAAATGATTCCAAATTATAAACGCAACATAAAACGGCAACATCCTCTTACGACTCAATAACACCAAAAAATATATATATATATATTCATTTCTTTAAAATTTTTCTATTACAATAAGTACAACTCAATTAACTTCAAAGAAAATGTTTAGCTTTAAGTTATAGT
>CATIWK010388932.1:0-14740 GCA_949634005.1 Mallotus japonicus
CCTTGAAAGGAAGGGAAACTTGTCATATTGTTCATCTGGTTCTCCTCCTAGCCAATATGTGATTGACACTGATCAAACTATGCCTGAGTTTGAGGGTTTTGTTATGGAAACAGATGCTGCTCATCCATCCACAGCCAATGAGAAAATTAACTTGGAAATTTTGGATCTTCCGCCAACTGAAAGGAGAGGCTTTGCAAAACCACTTGCTTGCGTACACCATTGTTCCATTTTTCAGCAACATATAGCTTACATGAAGCACTCAACATATATCAGTCTATCCCAAATGGGCTATTAGGATCATAGTTGGAATGCATGAGATGGGAATAACACTAGAAGATTAAAAATAATCCATGCTTACAGTCAATTTTTCAAAAGCACTCCTGAAGAGTTGCAGCAGTAATTGCACTTCATTTTCTTCACCACCATAGAAAGCAATTGATTCAGCATTTTCACGAACACATACAAGGCCATAGCAGAAATCTGCTTCTTTTTTTTCTTATAAAAAATTAAGATTAACCAATTCCTGAAATACAAAACAGGAAAAGCTTGAATTCAATTGAAAAAATTATTAGCCATCTTAGAAACCCAAAAAAGCTGAAAATCACTAAGGTTGAGAAAAGTACCTTTCCAAGATAAACACTAAAAGCAGTTCCACTGAGAATATAAAAGAAGTACAGCAAAGAGTGGCGGATAGATGCCATACAGAATGTTACTAAATGATATCAAGTCAGCAGCATTGAAAAGCGTCAAAGAGAAGGCAAGAGCAGTTCCAGTGAAGGAACTTAAGTCATCGACAATCCGCTGATCTGGATTATGTCCACCAAAGTACACAGTTTCACCTCCCATTGATGCAAATCTACCACCATGATGATAATAGATAGAAAATGAATCCATTTTGCAACTTCAATGAAATTATATACACATTAACTCGAAGCTCCGTCAAATTGCAATGGTAGACTTTGTTCTCCATTCATCGTCCAGCTTTCTAATGGCAATGCAAGCCTCTGTTGTTCCACCAGCTTCGATTGATCAGCGCCACTTTTTCATTGAATCGAGTGGCTTCGATAACCCTACACTCAAGTGCCTTTAACTCAAATGCCTTCGATAAGATCGTAACTCAAGCCGCCGAAATAGAATGATGAGTAATTTGCAATGGAAACTCAGAGATTTTAGAGTAATTTACAATAGGTGATGAAAATTAGGGTTTGGAATTTGGGGATAATTTGAAATTTAGCTTTTTTTTTTACTTACGTGTCTTATGTTTTATCAGGTGGCATCCCAGTGAAAAACACGCTTATTCAGAAGAAAATGGTTTATAAATCATCTTTTTGGCAAATTAAGATGTCTAAATGGTAAAAAGGTAAGTATGAGTGTTAAAGTGACAAAAATTATCAAGTTCAAGGAGCTATGTATGTATTAAGCCTATAAAAAATATAAAGTGTTGAAAATTTTAAAATTAAGAGATGAAAATATTTGATTCTTAAATAAGGAAATGCAGATATAATTACGATGGTAAACATAATTCTTTCTCATCATTATTTATTGTTATTATTATTTTTACTTTGTATTGACTCTTGACCTTGTGAATGTTGGTGGTACCCAGCATGACAAACTTTCATTTTTTTTTTTTTTTTTGAAGCAGCATCTTGTAACGTTCATTTGAAGTGGCCTAGAAGGCTGGAAATTCTATGATTCTATCTGCAATTTTTGCCAAGTAGTTTACATTAAATAAAGATAATAAAATCGTGTGGACCCTGTAAACAAAGCATTAACGATTCTTTTACTGGCCAATTATAAACCAGGAGATGGGTGACGCGGGGCATTTTGTGGGTGCATGGAAGTCGTATATGGCTGTGCCTAAGATGGATTAATTAAAGGTGGAAAGTCTGAAACCATATATGGTTGTCTCTAAAACCATGTGCAATTTAACATGGCTATATCAGCGAACGAATAATTGAGAATAACACATGCACAAGGCTGTGCATCTTTTCGACACAGCCATGCGTGGCAAATAGTTATGTTTTGTTTTGATTTTTTAATTTATTTGTTATTTGAGATAATTATTTAATTAGAAATAATTTTGTATTTATCTAGGATTTTTATCTTATTATTATTTTAGTTTCCTACTCTATTTAGGATTTTATTTAGGGTTGGTGACTTGTATTTTCTATAAATATGCGCTTTAGGTTTTGTTTAGAGAGGCTATTCATTTTTTATTAATCAAATTAAAGCTTTTGTTTTATTTATTTTCTGAGAATTTTGGGTCTCTAGATTGAAGCTTGTTTATTTGAATCTCTTGATTGAGATTTATTTTTCTTCAATAATCAATCGTGTGTTGATTATCAACACTGCACACTGCATCAATGAGGAAGGGCGGACTCAAAACCAAGTCTTCCATTATGCTTGTGAGGGCGTTGGGGCCAAAGCAGCACGGGCCATCTTCAACTTTGATACCATATAGAAACCTCATAGGCCTCTAGCAGGAAAGTTAAAGATAGCAGATGCAATGTAATATGCTTTAAATATGCATGCATGATCCTAAAACATACTCATTTGACCTTTTAGCTACTGATCATGATATAAATACCCTGGAAAAGAGCCATCCTTGCTGTCAATTTTATCCTACAGCATATGATGCATGGTCACTTCAATTAGTGTGCATTTCTTTATGTCCATGCTATCTAAACACTTCGTTTATAAGATAGACATTTCCATTAAAAGTCGTTTACCTATGTCCATGTCCTCATTTCTTGTATCCCTCGTGTTCATATTTGTGCTACCTAGCTTGGAGCTTCTATCAGCTGGTTTTTATCAGCTACTGTCTGTGCATAAGCCCTAGCATGCACCAATCAGTATGCTAATGGTCGTCTTGATCATTTCCATTGTTGATCTTGCTTACAAGGGTTGACTAAAGAGTTTATTGGATGATTAGAGGATTAATACCTTGGTTTTATTACCCACATCCAAGTTCCAAACATTTTGGAACATTTTTTGATGTTGTTGGATTAGTTTGTATCTCTTATAGGTTCATTTAGCTAGATCTAAATCAATCATGGTCTTTATAGCTACGACATCATAAATAATTGCAAGAAAAAACAAAAGAAAAAGGAAAAATTGACATAGGAAATGAGCATATATTAGTTTATAGTTGATGACATCTCTTGAACCTGAAGTTATTCCAGGATCATGATACTGGTGCTATACAAATTGACTTATGTTACTAAATCCCTGAATCGGTATGCTAGAACTAGTTTCAACCTGAAACTATTCATATACGTAGCTTATGGACCAAGATGACCCTTTTGTTTGAAAGTTTAATTTGCAGTATATAAGTTTTATAGAACTTTGTATCAAATTAAAGTTCCCAGAAACATGAAGTCGTCCTTTTACTTAAATAAATAATTAAAAGAAAGCCTTTTTTTATCAGTAATTAAAAGAAAACTTAAGAGGTAATAATTTCGTGGTAGAGGAGAAGGAGAAAACATAGGAGAGACAGCTTTGGTGATGGGTACGGTGGAAAATGGATAGTGACAAAATCACAATCCTTTTTCACTACTATATTGTATGCTTTTTGAAAAATGTCTCTTCTTCCTCATTTGAAAGAAGGCCAGTATGAGATTGAGTGTGGCTGAATCCATCTTTGTGCTGAAAATATTCCTGACACAACTTTAGAGAATAAATTGATCGAATTAAGTATAAAAAATAAATATAAAATATATTGATAAAGATTTGTTTATAAGTTTATCAAAATTATAAGTTAATTTTTGGTTTAATATATTAATAAAATATGCATACATATGTGTTGTAATTTAAACAGACTAATACTGAAATTTTAAATTAAGTTTCTTATAAAAATATAGAAATTGAACTGATTTATTTTTATAAAATAGAAGATCGATGATGTGTTTTAATATAAGAAATTGAAAAATTTAGTAAAAGGGCCAAATTATGATGAAATTAAAATTGAGGAACGAAAGTGATCAACTCGCAAGGTGTATTAAGCAAGTGTAATTAAGATTTAAAATTTAGAAAGCTGAAAATTTTAGTAAAGGGGTCAAACAATGACAAAATTAAAATTGAGGAACAAAAGTGATCCCACTCGCAAGGCGTACTAGTGTAAATAAGATAAAAATTTCAGAAAGCTGAATTTTAAATCTATTTTTTCTTGACCTTGTGAATGTAGTTTGTATATAGACTTGAAACCTTCATTTGAAGGTGCCTAAAAGGCAGGAAGGAAATATTGATCCAGCCTGCAACTTTTGCCTAGTAGTTTAGGTTAAATTAAGGAATAAAAGTCAATTTAGTTCCTGAAATTTTCATTCAAGGTTAATTTAGTTGTTTATACATCATTTTTGGTCAATTTAGCATTGAACTTTGGCATAAAAGTTAAACTGATTTCTAAAAATTACATTTAGCTCTTTATTTTTAAATCTATTAACAAAGGACCCTCTATGTATTTATGAATACCTCCCTAATATTTTAAATAGTTTACAAATTAGTCTTTATTTTAGTGAACTAAAAATTTTTAATTAAAAAATTTAATTTTTAAAATTCTATTTAGTAAAATTTTAAAATGTAATAATATATTACATTAATATATCAATTTAATTATTAACCAATAATTCTAGTATTTTTAAAATTTTAAATTTAAATTTATTTAGAAATTAATTATATTTTAAAATTATACATGGTACTCAAACATTTATTTATATTTTTGAAAATAAAAATGCAAAATTTAATACGTATATTAGTACAATATATTATTACAACTTTTATAATTATTAATATTAAAGTAATAAAAATGTAATAACAAACTAAATTTAAATTTTATGATAAAAATAATAATTATTAATTCCCATAGGATTTATTAGTATATCTTTACATTTTATCATTTTATAATTAGTGTTTTATTAGTTTTATTTCTTTTTTAGTTTCTTAGTTAATTTATGTGTTTTTGGTATGTTTTTGTATGAATTTTACTTTCGTAAAGAGTCAGGGATTCAAGCCAATAATTAAGGAGTTATTTTCCTAATTGGAGGAGGTTTAGAAGGAGAAAAATTATTGTTTTGGTCCTTGGACGAATTTTGAATATTTTTCTCTATAAATAGAGAATTTTGGCTCTTGGTTAAAGAGGAACCAATGGGGAGAACGATGCCATTAGGGTGGAAACACCATTGAAGAGCTCAACAAGAATTAAAGATTAAAGCATGCTTATAACGAGTTTTATCTATTATTCTTCTTCATTCTCTTATTATTTATTTTATGTTTGTAATTCTTTTTAAAGCCATGTGTGGCTAAACTTTATTTTAGGGTTTGGATTTGAAGTAGCTTTTCTAGGTTGTGATTGAACACGTACTTTTAGTGATTAAATTGATTTTTAGTTAATTCTATGAGTTGTGCTTATTTTCTTGCTTTCGATTTTGGATCTGATTGATTGCATGTTTATGGGTACATTAACCAACGAGAGTTATGAGAATTTACTAGTTTTAAACTCATAGGACTTAGACCTCTTGACCACAAGAGTAGGCAAACTCTTCGGGGATAAAATAATTGTTAAGGAACTTAATGAGTTTTGATTAACTTCTTAATCATAAGAGTATGTTAAACTTTAATCTTTAATCTTAATCACGAGAGTATCTATCAAAAAATAAGGAGTTAAGTGTAATCTTTAGAGACTAATTTGACCTTTATTCCAAAATTCAATGCTAAATTGGCTTGAAAATGAGTAAAAGGGGGTTAATTTGACCCTGAGCGAAAAGTTCAAGGGCCAATTTGACTTTTATATCTTAAATTAACAATTACAATACAAACATTTATTTTTATACGAATAAAATTATTTACCATTAGATTATTTTTATTTGATTACAATTGTAAATGAAATAACCAGAAATAATTGGTTATAAAACTAACATTGTTATTTCTTTTTATTTTATTATACTTTTTCTCTTTCATGATGTCTTTGGACATTTTTTCACCTTCTTTCATTATTATGTCTTTTTATTTTTTTTAAACTAGTACAAATAGTTAATTCTCAACATGTCTTTTTTTCTTAAACATATCTAAAATTTAATTTTTATCTATTTAGTACTAAGAATTTTTATTTATTAGGTTGTGTATTAATATGTACTAAATTTAATCGAATCAAACTATTACTTTAATATTAAATTTTATTTACCAATAAAATAAAATAATAATTAAATAACTAATACTACTATAAATAATAAAAATTTGTATGCTTTAAATTTTAGTAAACTAACTTCAAAAAAAAAATTAAAATAATAATCACTTTTATTATTTTTTTCTCTACTAAATACCCTATTCTACTAAATCTACAACATCTTGATTACTAGATCATTGATGATTCTAAAATTGTAATATATTTTCTTTTCTTTTTAGATGATGACGACGACGATGATAATAATAATAATAATAATAGCACAAAATTAAAAGAAAAATTTCAATATTAATTTTCTTACTTTCTAGTTATAGTGTAATTTTTTGGTTTATTTTCTCTAAAAAATATAACTAGGCAGTAATCAAACTAAATCTATTAATGGGCAGTCACTTGAAATGAGACTAACAAACCTACATTTAGATACATGTGAGGTATGTGTGTGTGTATATATATATAAAAACTTTTATTATGTATTAAAAGTCTATAACATCATTTCAAATTAAATAGAAATATGAATAAAAAGCATTTTAATAAAATTGAATGAAACCTTCGAGTGCATTGAATTATACTATAGGCTTTACAAATTAATGGTAGTGATAATTAGTAGTAAAAAAAAAGCTGAGAAAAAGATAACAATTAAGTGATTTTCAATTTTGAAATTAACTACTAATTAGGAATAAAGGAGAAAAATAAAATTTTCTGCTTGAGTTTCTTAAGTTAATTAGTTTATTATAAGGGAATCATGATTTGTTTTACCAATGAATTTCATTTACAAAGTTAAAAATTTTGATTTCCACACACACACATATATAATTACTTTTTTAAAAAAAAAAATTCATGTATTATTGCATGCAAATTTATAGAATTGGTGCTCAGCCATACGAGGACATTATTTAGTTAGGTTATAGTAAGTTCATATATAAAACAACAAATTAAATATTCTTCCATATATTTTGGTCTTTTATTTTCAATTTTCTGTCAACTAAATGAATTAATTCTTTTAAACTATAATTTTTAAATTGAAGAACATTTTGCAGGTTAGAATTATCTGTTTGATTTTGGTAGCACTAATCTTAGATCTTAATAAATTAATGCTTCAAGTTTAATATTGTAAAGGTGGTGTTATAATTTAAATTTCAACAGTTTCTTATTTTAGATCTTAAAAATAAAAATCACATTTAAATGCAACCTATCGATAAAATTTATATGAATTAATTATAATATATGATGAATATCAATGAAACGTTATAGTTAAAAACTAAAAAAAAAAATTTAGTTAAATTTTATCATCAAGAAGAAATTATATTTTTTTTCTTTCCTTGTTAATGTGGTAAAAAAATAGAAAAGAAATCTGGAAAAGAAATAGGAATTAGTTTTTAAGTGGGTAAGTAAGAATATTTTTTTGACCTATAATAGTAGGTCGCGCATAAATTGTTAAAAATTTTGATTTCCACACACATAAATTGAGCACTCTACTTTCTGATCTTATTCATTGTTTGTGATCTCCTTCTGCTAGAAAATCAGCTTCTTTCAAGAGAATATATATATGGATGAATCCCTCCGTACAGACATTGACGAAGATGATTATGACAACCGTAGGATGCACGGCAACAACAAAAGTATCTTCAATAAGAAGGTTAACGCTAGACTTGAATTTGAATTACATATTTTAAGATATTCAGCTGATATTGTTTCATTTGAAACAGGTTTTTAGCCTCCAACGCTTCATTCTGGTAGCAAATTTAATCTTAGAGCTCCTGTCAGCAGTTTTTGATTAGCTATCCTCTGTGCACAAGCCTCAGTATGCGCTAGTCAGCATGTTAGTGTCTTTTATTGTCTTGATCATTAGTGTTCTTGATCTTTCTCAAAAGGGTAGAAAAGAAAGAGCTAAATGGATGATTAAAGGGTTCATACCTTGGTTTTATTATCCGCATCCGAATCCTAAACCTTTAGGTACTTTTGCTGATATTGTTGGATTAATTTGTTCTGTGTTACAATGTGTTTTCGCATCAGTAGCATACGCCTTTTTGTCTCGGCAATCTGATAATCCTGTCAAAATAAACGTTATGCCTTTAGTATTTTCCTCTGTTCTACTGTACTCTGAATTTTCAGAAACTCTTCGGAACACGAAGCTATCGAGAAGGTTGAAACCCACAGTTAATGCTCAGGAATTTTCTCTCCCACAACTTGTTGCTGCCACTGATAATTTCTCAAATTACAGCTTGAGAAGTGCGAACGAATTTGGCTATGTTTATACAGGTTCCTTAAGAGAGAATAGTCATGTAGAGATCTGGAGACATAAACCCGGGAAAAATTTTGTGAAGAGTCCATTCGATAATGAATTGGAAATACTGGCAGGGCTGAACCATAGGAACTTGGTTAGGCTTGTTGGTTATTGTGATAAAGAGGAAGAGAAGCTTCTGGTCTTCGAGGACATGGGGGGTAGACATCTATATGACTTATTGCATGATGATAACGATATATATAGCGAGATCAATTTCTGGAAAATAAGGATCAAGATTGCATTAGAAGTTGCAAAAGGAATTGAATTCCTTCACTCTTATGCTGTGCCACCTATAATTCATAGAGATGTCAAGTCTTCTGAAATCATTATCGACAAGAATTGGACAGCAAGAGTGTCAGGATTTGAATGTTCACTAATTGTTCCTGAGTTAGAACGCGATTACGAAGTTTGTGTAGAAGAGATAGTTGTAGGAACATTTGAATACCTCGACCCAGCCTACTCTATTAGTTGTGAAGTAACCGCAAAATGTGATGTGTATAGTCTTGTTGTGGTGTTTCTAGAACTTTTAACTGGCATGTTGGCCTATGCCGGCGAATATATTGATGAAGAAACATCACTAGTTAATTACGCAAGGCGTAAAATAATGGCCAATGAATTGACGGAGCTGCTAGACCCCAGAGTTCCTCTTGGTGCACCTGAGCTTAATGAAGCAGCGGCCGTGAAACTGCTAGCAAATACTGCATTTGGTTGTGTGGAGTATCAATTGGAAAATAGGCCAACTATCAATGAAATAGTTGCTAATTTGGAGGAAGCTTTGTCGCTATGTGATCGTCATGTCGAGTATTAAGGAGCGGAACAGTAGTGTGTTCTTCAATGTATGTACATATAAAATTGCTGATATGCCAGTGTATATAACTATAAATAGTTGTAGCAAGTTACTCCAAAATTTACCGTCTGAGTAATGATTATACTGTAACCATACTAATAAGAAGTCCAATAATTTTTTTTCAAAGGCATGGACAGGGTTCAAATCCTAAACTCGATAAACTCTGTCCAGCAATTATGCCATTCGCACCACTTAGAGCTGGCAAGTCCATAAATTCTTGGGTAATAAGGACCAAGGCAGGAATCAATTAGTCGAACATTAAGCAGACAAATGATAAAAATTTCTTCTGTCACAAGTCAGGATGCTAGTGTGTCTTTCACACTCTTGATCATTTCCATTGTTGATCTTGCTTACAACAAAGAGTTTCTTGGATGATTAGAGGATTAATAACTTGGTTTTATTACCCATATCCAACTTCCAAACTTTTTGGAACATTTTCTAATATTGTCGGATTAGTTTGTGCTCTTTATGGGTCCATCTGGCTCGATCTAAATTAATCGTGGTTTTTATGGCTACCGGCGGTGGCACATCCACTCAAGGGCAAGTGGGGGCAATTGCCCCCACTTGTCTTTTTATAATTAGTTCTTATGGATTTTATTTTATTATTATTTTAAATTATTGCCCCCACTTAAATTTACACGTTACATACCTTTAAATTTAAAGAATTTCCTTTAATCCTTTTCAAGTGTAAGTGTAAGTTTGTAACCAAAAGTGAAAAGAATATAATTTAAATTACAGTTTTTTTTTAAAAAAAACTTATAGCTCTTTTACTTGAAATAAAAACAAAATCTAATTTTTTACTTTTACCACGTCAAGGGCAATTGTAGTATTTAAAAAATTCCATGAGTATTTAATATTAGTCTTTATACGTATGTATATTTTTGTGAGTTTGGATATATATTTTCTTTTCATATAAAAATTGCCTCCACTAACTAATTTTTCTAGATTCGTCACTGGCTACCAGATACTAGAAGTAATTAAAAAAAAGGAAAACTGACATATATTAGTTCAATTATGGTTGATGACATTACCTAAACATAAAGTTATTCCAGGATCATGATACTAGTACTACACAAATGGAATCATGGTAGTAAATTCTTGAATCGTTATGCTAGTACAAGTTTCAACTTCAAATTCCTTCATATGGATAGCTTATGGACCAAGGTGACCCTTTTATTTGAAAGTTTAAGCTCTAGTAATTTTCATCGAAAGCTCCTAGAAACATTGATGTTGTCCTTTTACTTTTTCTGTTGAAAAAGGAAAGAAAGGTTAATTATATGTACATATTTTATTTTAAGAATTATTCCCTTCACAATAGTAAAAAGGGAAAAAAAAAAAACAAAGAACTTTAAGAAAGGGATCGAGAGAGGGGATGTATGTGTCTAATGGGAACTTGAAGTAGTTTTTGATTCAGCGAATGTTGTAGCTCATTCTTTAACAAGGGCAGCAGCTTCTATTACTGATCAAGTGGCCGGAGTGGAATGATCATTACCCTTCCCTTATTGTTGATGCACTGCAATTTGATTTGAATTAATATTACTTACTTTATTTCGGAAAAAAAAAAAACCTATAATAACAGATTATTTCTGCAACTTAATGAAGTTTAAAGGCATAGAAAAGAGAAGTTAGATTTTTTCTTGAAGAGATATATGATGCAACATGAATTAAATAATAATAATAATAATAACAAATTGCCAATTAGGTTAATTCAATTGCAAATTAAATGACAATTATATATAGAGACGTTTAAGTCCAAGATTTGCTAGAATAGGAAATAACCTAATATGGGTTCAAAAAACAATGCATTATTTCGACTGCGGAACCAATTAACCAAAAAAATTACAAATTGAATTTTGTCAATCGCTTCATGACAGTTGCATGTAGTATCAAGATTGAACTCTTATATTTCCTTCAAAGATAAAAATAAATGAAAACAATGGGCAGAGGTTTAGCTGGACTTGAAAGCTGAATCAAAAGAACAAGATTGAGATTCTCTTTTCTTTTCTGGGCAACTAAAGAGTCTAGGGTAAAGAACTAACAATTTAAACTATGACTAATACCTATAATCCTCAACTAAAAATAAGTAAATAATATCGAATATTACAAATTTTCATCATGATAAAGAATTAATTGCTCCTGTATTGAAATCTTGAATTGCTTGAACTTTTAGGTATCTTGTATGCTTTGTAATTGATACTATCAATAACTCTTTCACTTCTTGTATATGTATTTTAAAGTGGGATTTTTTTTAGATTGTCGCTCAATTTTACGCCAATGGACATTTGGTCAAAAATCAAATAAAATATACTGATGTGGCATCTGTAAAATATAAATTTACCTTTTATACTGTAAAATCCATAAAGGTCCATTGACGTCAACAAAATTCAAATGTTTACCACTTTTGACAATTTTATCCCATTTTTAATTTTGAAAAAAAATTCAATTTAAAAATCATTTGATTAATTGAATAAAAAGTGTTGACATGATAATTAAAAAATTAAATTTACATATGATAAATTTTTTAATTTATAATGGACTATTATTTTAAATATATATATATATGTGTGTGTATTGTCTTTCAATAATTAAAATATTTTATATATGATTTACTATCATATAATTGTTTGGTACTTTTAAAAATATTATAAATTTATTTTAAAAATTATTTCTTTTTATTCATAATAAAATTAAAAATACATCTTATTCTCATTTGTTGTAAGTTGATTTTAGTTAGTTGAATATTACATTACTTAGTAAATATTTTTTCTAATTAAAATTTATATTATTTTAACTTTATATCATATATTCTTAATAATACTACTGGGCATCGTATTAAAAAGCAAGTAAAATGAATATATGGACCTTTAACAGTCCTTGAAGCGACTTATTTTTATTATTGATAATAATAGAATTAATCAAGCTATTTTGTTTATTTAATAAAATAAGTCATAAAAAAATCAATATTATTAAAACACAAAATAGAGTAATAATAGCAATAAGAGAACATAAATTATAACAAAAAGTATGTACCATAAATTAAAATTATTAAAAAATAACGATGTTATTATTACCTGGTATATAATTATCTATTAAAAAATTACATAGATACGCAAAAAATATATATATATATATAGTTAGAGACCTTTTTTTTTTCTAAAGCCTAGTTAAAATTATTTCAGTCCAAAAGATGAATATTTTGTATTTCAGTTTACTTTTAAAACTATAAAAGTAAGATTTATTAAATAATTGAAAGAAAATAATATTAATAAAAAATTAACTATCAAAATCAAATAAAAATTATTAAGTTATTCATGAATTAATGGTTATACAAGCTAGTTGTTAAAAGGAACATAGACAACAACACCAGGTGTTCTTGGATGTGGCAGTAGTAAGGAATAACAATAATTCATTATTTGATCCATTTATTATTAAAAATTAGAATTTTAAATGTATAGGCTAATGACAATTTAGAAGTGTCAAGAGTTAATTATTGACGCATGTGATATTCGATCAAAGTTAACTCTATTTAATATCTTTAAATTAAAATATTTAATATAATAAATCAAATGTCAAATTTATAATATGTTTTTTGAAAATATTAATAATAGAATATAAATTATAATAAAAGGTTGCGGCCTGATATCAGTAAGTGTACCCAATTATCCCAATTAGGTTGATATAATCTTAGCACTCTTATCATCTACCAGGGCTCAAAATATTATTAATAATAAAAATGTGAAGAAAATACAACAAAAACAGAGGATCAATAGAAACGAAAACTATGAAACTAAAATCCTCAAAAAGAACATGAATACAAAACGGAGAACAAGAATTCCACCAGCGAAAATCCAAATGCCGAGCACCAAACCTAACCAATTTATCTGCCACACTATATATATGGAATAAGTTTATTTGAAAGTTAAAATTCAAAATATAGAATGACACAGTATTATTATTACACCATAAAAAATCCCGAATTCAGAAAGGTAAATATAACTTTTTCTTAATTTATTTTGAATTAACCATGTGAATGCAGTTTGTACGCAGACTTGGAACTTTCATTTGAGAGTGCCTACAAGGAAATATTCATCCAACCTGCAACTTTTTCCAAGTAGTTTACATTAAATTAAGAAAATAGAACCGCGTGGACCCTGATACCATTAACAATTCTTTTATAGGAACTTTACTATTGTATACATCTGAACTAAGGACTCTCCTTTCTGATCATTAATCATTGATTATGATCTCATTCTGCAAGAAAATTAGCTGCTATCTAGTTTTTGTTCTTCTGGAAAATCAATAATCTTTCAAGAGCGTGTATGTGGATGAATCCTTCCGTATAGACGTTGATGAAGATGATTATGACAACGATAAGATGCACGGCAACAGCAAAAGTATCTTGAATAAGAAGGTTCACACTAGACTAGAATTTTGAATTACATATTTTAAGATATTCAGCTCATATTGCTGCATTTGAAACAGGTTTTTGGCCTCCAACGCTTCATTCTCGTAGCAAATTTCATCTTAGAGCTACCTTCAGCAGTTTTTGATTAGCTATCATCAGTGCACAAGCCTCAATATGCGCTACTCAGTATGTTAATGTCTTTTATAGTGATGATTAAGGGGTTAATACCTTGATTTTATTACCCATATCCGAATCCTAAACCTTTTGGCACTTCTGCTGACATTGTTGGTTTAATTTGTTCCGTGTTACAATGTGTTTTCGCATCAGTAGCATACTCTTTTTGTCTCAGCAATCTGATAATCCTGTCAAAATAACGTTTGGCCTTTAGTATTTCCCTCTGTTCTACTGTGCTCTGAATTTTCAGAAAACTCTTCGGGAAACGAAGCTATCGAGAAGGTTGAAACCCATAGTTAATGCTCAGGAATTTAAGCTATCAAGAAGGTTGAAACCCACAGTTAATGCACAGGAATTTTCTCTGGCTGAACTTGTTGCTGCCACTGATAATTTTTCGGCTGAAAATCTCAAATGTGAGAGGGAGTCATAAAGGTTACTTAGAAGAAAATAGTTATGTAGAGATCTGGAGACATATAAAGAAATGGACAAGCTTCAAAAAAGTCCATTCTGTATTCAATTGGAGATATTGCCAGGGCTGAGCCACAAGCATTTGGTTAGGCTTGTTGGGTATTGTGAAGAAGGGGAAGAGAAGCTTCTGGTCTTTGAGGACGAGAAGAGTACGCGCCTATATGACTTATTGCATGATGATAATAATACTGGGAAGTCGCCATTTTTTAGGGATGCTAAAGATGCAGAAATTATGTGAAAAGTACTAGTGATTGGTTTTCGCAAGCATACGAGTTCGTCAAGTAATATAGAATAAGTAAAAGTCGATCCCACGAGGATTGGAGGTCTATCCAACTATTAATTCTATTTTTAACTTGTTTAAGAATCAAATATTAAGTGAATTATAAT
>CATIWK010388937.1:0-17923 GCA_949634005.1 Mallotus japonicus
TATTAAAGGTATGAAAAATAATTTTTATAGTTATTTCCAATTAATTGTTAATAAGTAGTAATTTTGCATAAATATATGATAAATAAATTTATTTATTATTTTTGAGCCTAAATGAGCATTTTATTATTTTTATGATATTAACAAGTGATTTTAATAATTATTTACAATTTATGCTAATTTAATTGTAAAATGGAAAGTTTATGCTATTAATGGATTTTATTAGCAATTATTATTTGTAAATTAGAATTTTATTATTTATTTGGAAATAAATTACTTTTATATTTTTATTATTATATAAATAAATTAAATTGTGATAGTTAACTGAATTTTTATGATACATTAATGATTTGAGAAAGTTTTATTATTTTTTATGTATATTGTTGTGTGTTGATTATCGGTTGGGCGTGAAATGTAGTTCGGGGGTCCAACCCGAGAAATTGAGTTGTGGACGTTATTGAAGTGTGTTTGCATGCAGGATTGGTTTTACTTTTAGTAGAGAGATGTCCGTTTTACAAAGGAGACTCTACTGAATTTTCGGTAGATTTCTCGTAAAACGTGACATTGGGTATGGGTTAAGTTTTGGGTTTTTAGAGTCACGTCTTAGATCGAGTTTTCTCTAGAAATGTAGAATGTATAAGGTTAGGATTTTAATCCTAATTATTTTATTATTTTTTCTATAGTTACACCGAGAGCTAGGCCTCTAGGACAGGGCCAGTGAAATCATAACAGAGGAACGCATTCCACCTGTGAGTTATTATTATATGTATGCATTGCATGTAGAATATGTCATTGGCATCCATATTTCGAATAAATATGAATTTTATTATTTATTATGCTTTATTGCATTAAATGTTATTTATTATTGTTATCGAATATATATGTATTTTTATATATATAAATGTGTATATAAATTGTGATAAATGGATGCTGCCATATTTTAATATGAATTTTCATTATTTTATTTTATAATATAAATGTTTTGGAGGATAGTCGTAGAACGTACTACCTAGTGGGCTACACTAGGATTATTGCGCAACAGTACGCTAGATGTTAGGTTACGATATATTGCTTGATATGAGGTTATATGATTAAATGAATTATTGAGGTTTGTGGATAGAGAGGGGTGTGGCTACAGTAGCTCGGTTGACTTAGTGTCTCGGGGGTACTCATACCAGTAGTGAGACTGCGGTAGCTTGGTTGACTTAGTGTCTCGGGGCCAGTCCACTATCAAAAATTGGAAAAGAGAATTATTATTGGAATTAAGAAATTTAATGATCAGAGGAGTACAGTATTTGAGGTTACAAAATTCTTAGGGTTCTGCTCTGATCCTCCACTTGTTTGAATTTACTATGTTTATATGAAAAGTGTTTTCGAGCACTTGCATGAATTGCGTGTATAATTTAATTTAAATAAATATAAATATCAATATATGAATAGTATATTGATGCTTTGTTGCTTGTATGCTTAGGTTGCATGTATATATATAATAATAATTTACTCAGTGAGGTCAACGCCCCCCCCCCCCCCCCCCCCTAAATTATTTTTCAGGATCCTTCTCGTCAGACCTCTCATAGTAGCACTCTTCGCCGGACCTTTTCTTCACCGGCTGACTTATGTAAATTTTAAATTTGACTTTCTTTGTATTTCTTAGAAGCTGCAATAGTATTATGTGCTTGTTGTAGAATAATGTGATGATGCTAACAGTAGTATGTATTTAACTGTTTGTATAAATATTTTATCGAGATATTAATTATGGAGAAATTTTATTATGTAATTAAAATTTTTAATTCTGAAGCATATTTATGTTATGTTAAGTGTGAATTTTATGTTTAAGGCTTGCTACGGGTTCCGGATTCGTGTGAATTCCCGTTCCCTAGCGCCGGTCATGACTCCCAGGTTTGGGTAGTGACAAAGTTGGTATAAGAGCCTAGGTTTAGTATTGTTGGACCTAGGTTGCTAGAGTTTGAGTTTTCTTTGAAACTACTGTAGTAATTAGGTTCGATTATGTCCTTGAAAGTCTTTTCTTGCTTTGGATTTCCGTATAACCGTTAGGATGTTTGTTCTTGTCTGAATTGCGTGTTTATTTCTTTTATTTCAGAATGAGAAGAAGAGCGCAAGTCGCTCCACCGGTTGATGAGGCCGAAGACGAGGAGTCTTACCAGGATGAAGTTCTACACCCTGATCCGCCAGCTAGGCGAAGGGGTAGAGGTAGAGGTAGACCCAGAGAAGCGGCAGGTCACTGTAGACAGAGAGAGCTGCAGGATGATGAACCTGCAGGCCAGGAATTTGAGGAAGCTACCTATGCACCAGTAGTTCAGCAAGGTGCAGCAGCTGTACCCCAGGTGGTACGACTAATGCAGCCTCTACTTCAGTAGGGAGTTCAGGGTATGTCAGACCCAGAGGCAGCATTATTGTATGCCAGACTTGGTAGGATTTCTTTTGATGGGACTTCAGACCCGCTTGATTTTCTTCATACGATTAAGTCGAGGACGAGGACTGTGCACACTGACTATCAACGGATATTTATTGTAGAGTTATCAGTTGAGGGGTCAGCACTAGACTGGTTTTGTGCAAGTGATTCAGCCCCATATGGCTACACTTACTTGAGCTCAGTTCTGAGAGCGGTTCATGAGACGATTCTGCCTAAAGCCGATGCGGATGAGTTACAAACTCTGGCTGACGAATATTTCCAGAGGCGACAGGTCGGTAGAGGAGTATACGAGAGAGTTTCTTTGTTGTCCAGATATGCCGAAGACATGATAAAAGACTAGTATTTTACTGTCACTACATATGTTACTGGACTGGGTTCTGCATTTTCTAGGATGGCTCCTGCAGGCTTGACTCTTGAGGCAGTGACTGAATTAGCCAAGGAGATTGAGCAAAGTTTATGGTTATATTTGTTGTGAATTCCCGTTCCCTAGCGCCGGTCATGACTTCCGGATTTGGGTCGTGACAATATTTTTCAACTAACTACAATAAACTCATGATTATATATATATATATATATATATATATATATATATATTTCTAATTTAATTATGAATAAAAAGAAATGATTTTTAAAATAAATTTACGATATTTTTTAAAATAACCAATTAGTTAGATTAATTGTAAATCATATATAGAATAAATTTATCATTGAAATTTGATATTATATTAATTTTTCTCATAAAATAATGCTGATATTAGTTACAAAGGTATTAAAGTGTAAAAAAATGTGAAATATATGATACTTAAAAGCTAAAAAAATACCACAAAACTGATTTTGTCATTAAAATTATATTTATCCCTAAAATATATAAGCATTTTACCCTGTAAAACTTGTTAGATACACTATCTTAAAAGTTTTTATAGGTTTAGATACCTAATTATAAAAATAATTATTTGAACATTAAAATAGTAAAAATAAAAAAATTCAGACATCATTTATATATTTGTCCTACATAAAATGAAAGAAGAAGATAGAAGGAAAAAAAAATAAAATAAATTTCAAGCAGAAGAAGAAAGAACCTTGTGATTATAGACAGAAAAAACTTTAATTGTAACACGTTCATAACAATGCTTTGGGTATTAGAAATGTTGCTTTTTTTTTTTTTTTATTAGAAACAAGAAAACAGACAACCGCAAAAATAAATAAAAAATAATAAAAAAAAGTCATAAACATCACTCATTCTTCTTCCTAAAGCATAAACCAAAATACAAGCCATTCGAATCTTTCTCTTCCTTTAATTTCAAACTCTTCTTTTGGCCACCCGCAGATTTCGCAATCACAACTAAATCGACAAACAATCTCGTCGTGTTCCCTCCCTCTCCACAAAAAATAATAATAATAATAATAATAATAATAATAATAATAAATAAATAAATAAATAAGTTCTTTTATGTTTCTTTTTTTTGTTTTTTAGTACGCTAAAATAATTTGGTTTCGATTTAATGTGATAATTTGTTAAGCCGAAATTTAGGAAATAATTTCTAAATTTAGAGTACATTTGGTATAAATGAATTCCACAAAATTTTATAGAATTTATTTACAAATCCAAATGATATATGTTTGGTTTAAATGAATTTTATATGAAATTCATTTATAATTCCAAATTTTTAAATTTATGAAATTAATTATAACTAAATTAAATTCTATTAAAATGATTGGAATTTCTAAATGAATTCTACAAATTTTAAGTCTATACTTTTAAATGACCAAAATGCCCTACCTTATTTATATTTCAAAAATATATTTATATTTAAAAGGGTATTTTTGACAAAATCTTGAATTCAAAATTTATATCAAATACAATATAATAAAATATAAAATTCATTTCAAATAAATTTTATAAAATTATTTATTTAAACCAAACATATTTCATTAATAAAAATTCATTTGCAAATGAATTCATTTGGAAAAAATTCAGGAGAAGGTGCTCTAATGTAAAGAGTAGAACCATTAATTCTGAATTGGGAACTACAACTTTTATTGTTGAACGTTGCTTTATAAGCCTAGATTAATTTTTCAATAATAATAGTTTAATTATTTTATTTTATTTTAATAATATTTATTATATTTTTCTTTCAAATTTAATATATAAGTGAAAAAATAATTTGTTAATTAAAAAATAAATATAAAAAAAAGCATTTAGGTCAATAAACTACTTAAAATAAAACATATAAACACTTTAACCAATGAAATCTATTAGAGATACTATTTTAAAATTTTTTGCAAGTTCAGACATTTAATTATAAAAAAAAAATGTTTGAGCAGCAAAATAATAAAAGTAAAAAAGTTCAAACATCATTTATATATTGGATAATTATAAAAAAGTATATTGTGATTTGACACATTTTCACTTATAGTTTGTAGTTTTTCATAACATTTAGAAATGTGTAGTTTTATTTTCTAACACTTTAATATTCTATCAACTAATTTCGTCATTATTTTGTAATAAAACTTTAATATAACACTTCATTTCAATGATATGAATGTTTAGCTAAAAAAAAAAGAAATACGAATGTTTAACATGAAATTTACCATCAATATAACTATTTAGATACTTTTAAAAATAGTACAAATTTATTTTAAAAATTATTTTCTTTATTTATAATAAAATTAAAAATACATCTTATTTTTATTTATTGTGAATTTATTTTAGTTAGTTGAATGTTATACTATTTAGTAAATAATTTGACTATTAAAAACTCATATTATTTTTACATTATATCATATATTTTTAACAGTATTACTGAAAAGGATATCAAAATACAAGTAAAATTAAATCACAAATTCTTAAATATTACAAAGTATACCACAACACTACAAGTAAAAAAAAGCGCCTACGTGATATTTCTTTGTGGATTTTTTCCTTATGTTATATGTGCCTTCTTTCAAATGAAAAAAATGTGCCATTTGTCAATTTTTGTTAACTTTGATTTGGAAACTCAAGCGTTATTATGTTTACAGGACGTCAATTTCATGCTACGTACCCTTCCCACCCCCCAGTGGGTCGAAACAATTTCATGCTACGCACAACGAAATTTTATTTTTATTTTTCATCTTAAAAATTATAATATATTCGTTTATATATTTTCTTTAATTTAATTTAAATTAGTTTTTACTTATTATTTATTCCCACGCAAGGTTTATTGCGTAAATTTTTATTTTAATTAATTAATACTCGCAAGTTATTTTCTTTGTTACATTGGAAATAATCATATGTCATTATCCTAATGGCTCTTATTATGGTACAAATATTTGTATCTGTATAACTGGACCTTTAAATTTATTTTTTATTTAATTATAATAATTGATTATTTTTGTATACCAATATATGTAAAATGATGGATATAGTTAAATTAGTAGTAATCTAACTTTCTAATTTCATTTGTATATGCGCAAATGTTTGTACTGTAAAAACACTCTCCTAATTGGATAACTTTTAATAATAAATTTGTTTGAAAGTTTAACGCAAGTATTGCAAAAAAATTTTAAAAAAAATACCATTTTTATTATATGGTTTTCATTTGTGATTGAACTAACTTTATGATATATTTTTTATGGCATTTAAGTATCGTGTGTACAATAAATTATGCATTTTAATAATACCATTCTAGATAATATAGTTAAAAATATATAATCTAATGTTAAAATAATCTGAATATTTACCAACAACTGTTGGTGACTGTTTTCGCTTAACCTATATTTTAAATTTGAGTCGTGCTATGTACAATTATATTAAATTAGTTGTTGAGAAATTTTTACCACGTTTGTGGTCATACTTGGATCGAACCGGATTAGCTAGAATTTAATAGGTTTTGAATACTAGTGGTTTAAATAAAAAAAATATGAATATCTAATAGTATAACCATTTATTAAATGATATAATATTCAACTAAATAAAACTAACTCATAATAAATCAAATTTAGATATATTTTGTATTAATCAAAAATAAAAAGAAATAATTTTTAAAATGAATTTATAATACTTTTAAAAATAATCAATTAGTTAAATTGACCACAAATTGTATACAAAATAATATTATTATTAAAATTAAATGTTATATAATTTTTCTCATAAAATTATTATGATTTTGTTGATAGGCATTAAAGTATAAAAAGTATGAAATACAGATATTTAAGTGTCAAAAAAATTACAAAATTAGTTTTATTAGAAAACGAAACCAGATGAATCAAAATTATGTTTTTCCTTAAAAAATCTTTATTGAGCTAGTTCAGCAATCCTACGGAAAAAAGTTACGCTCCAATCTCTTATATATATATATATAGAGAGAGAGAGAGAGAGAGAGTAAAATATGAAAACATTTCTTTACATTTTAAAATTAGATATATTTAGCTAATTTCAAATAAATAATTATGAAATAAAGTAATGATTTTTATATTAAAAATATCTTAAATTTTAAAGTTATTTATGAATTTAATCATTTTTCAATAGTAAATTAAATTATTTTATTAATATGTTTTTACATACTTTTTATTTAATTTTGAATAAATAATTATTTGTATTGATAAACTAGCTAAATTAGAACATTTTATTAAAATTTAAAAGTTAGGATAGATTGTCAAAAATTTTAAACATTTAAATTTTTTATACCAATTAACAATTGCAGATTTAGAAAATTAGAAAGGTAAATTTGATATTTTATAATATTTCAAATCAACATTTTATTTACTTTTAATTAAAAATTATTTATAATAAAATTGTCAAATATTTAATAAGTCGAGACAATTTTACTAAAATAAAAAAGTTGATATAAAATTGGAAAAAGCGGTAAATATTTGGGCTTTTCGTACCAATAAGTCTATAAATAATTAGGAAACTACATGAAGTTAACTAATATAACTAATTGCTGTTTTTAAACACCATGAATAATTTATATTAAAAAATACCGTATAAAATATATGTTTTTTTTTTTGTTGGAAGTTACTGTTAAAACAATTTTAAAAAATTAGTCTAATTTTGATAAATAATAATTCGATGCTTAATATGTTGACTGATAGCCGAGATCGGTAAGTAATTAAATAAAACATAAAAGTAATAAATATAATAAATAAGTAGTCTAAACTCGGGAGAATTATAGTAATTTACCAATCTAATTAAATGAAATATTAATTCAGAATTAGGCGAAGTTAGTATATAGGACATCTCCTTTGCACATGTTTTCTTTCCTTTTGAGGTACAGGAAATAAGCATATTGCAAGGGCCATTGCGTACAATAGAGTTCACATCAAATATAGAAAACCTCAAGCCCTTGAGTACTGCAAATTTGAATCTCGCTTTGACAGTAAAAATAACTTTTTGAAAGAAAAATAGCTTTTTGAATTTGAAGGCTTGAGTTTGGTCATGTGGAGGAAAATTCCACTACCTTGTCAACCACTTCGCCCCTTGCAAAGTCTTACCATACGAGAAATTATTATGTTCCTATTGGTATGATAAATCAACAGTTAGATCAGCTTGCTATAAGGGCAGATAATTTTACAAATAAACTTTTATTTTAGGGTTGTTTAGTTCATGGAATTAAAATCGGAATCAGAATGAAAGGGAATCGAAAATGAAATGAAAATTTTAATACTTTGTTTGGTTTACAAAAAATCGGAATCAAAATCAAAATAAAAAATTACCTAATTTTGATCAATAATAATTTTAGATAATTTTTAAAAAAATCATATATTTCGATTTTGATTCCCACCCTATTTTTTCATGAAACAAACAACCTCTTAGTTAATTTTATTTTTCTTTTCGCTGTTCTAAACAACTTTGAAAAAGAATTAACTATTATTTTTATTTTTCAATAATAATGGTTTAATTTTTATTATTTTATTTTAATAATACTCAATATTTATCCTTCAAATTTATAATATGAGTGAAAGAAAAAAATCTTAAAATTAAAAAAATAAAGTAAATGAAATTTAATATAAAATCATATTTAAGTTAATTTATTATTTAAAATGAGATAAATAAAAATTTTAACTTATAAAATTTGTTAGAAATACCATTTTAAAAATTTTTACGGGTTCCAATTAAAAAATAATTAAAATAGTAAAAATGGAAAAAAGGAAAAAATTTAGATACTATTTATATATTTATTTCTAATTCTAATTTTATTCATTAATCATTGATGGCGTAAAGTCACGCACTTAGGCTTGAGTACTAGCCAATGCGCGCGGCACTTAGTTAACTTGTGGGCAAAGTCAAACTAAGTAAGCCTTAGAGTTGAAGTGCAGCGGAAAATGAGTGAGCAAAGTGGGCAGCAAGAGGTTTGGGACGAGTTTAGTGTCAAGAAGACAACACTTGAATGAGCTAAGAGGTGAATACTCTTATTAATTTCTCATCTACATTTACAAATGAGAGGGGTGCCCTTTATATAGGCATTCCACCTCCTTAATGTGTAGCTACAATTATTTCTTCTAGACATTCTACAAATATCTTATGTATAAAGAACAAGGGAATATTCTAGAGAATGTTGAATTGCCTAATGTAGGCAGCAAGCATGGGAACTTTCTAGAAAGGCAGCCCTCCTTGCCTCTTGGTGGGAAGTTTTCGGACGAGTCTTGACATGGTTGGCAGCACACAGCCCTTGCCCATTTCTCCCTCAGCTCTCTAGAGTCTTCTAGAGCCTTCCCACATGCTCTTGGACTCCCTCCTTGGCCTAGGCGGATCGCTCTAAACTCCAGCAACTTCACCAGCATTCTAGCGTGTTCTAGAGGCTTCCCATATTTTTCTAGGCCTCTCGGTTGGCCTTGATAGCAAGCAACCCTCCTTGGCTTGCTTCTGGCCGAATTTATGCCCTTGTGCACACAGCACATGCCTTGGGGTCGAGCAGCAATATTCGGGCCGTAACACCCTCCCCCACTTGAGCTCGCAGCATCCTCGTTGTGCTTTGAGCTTGGTGCTTTAGGGCATTTGTCTTGTTGGCACGGTTTGGAGGTTCCTCGCACACCTTCGCAAGCTGTTCTCCTCGTTGGTGTAACCTTTGACGCCTGTGTACTTTGTGCCTCCAATAGTCATATGTCGAAGAGCCCTCGTCTTTTACTTGGCTCCACTTCGACAAGCACTTGAATCACCTCATCTTTTCGTGCGAAAAATAAGGTTTTGGAGTATGGGACCATGATGGCTTTCGCGACATGTAGAATGCCGATTCCCAAGTAAAGTTGCTTCTTATCAATTAAAGCAATGAAGATATCGTTCTTCCCTTCCCATTGGTCGATGCGGATTTTCACCTTCTATGCCTTTCCTACGATGGCAAACTTTGATCCCACACTTTTGACATATGCAGAAGTCTTCATATATGGCAAGTCGATTTCATTGGCCAACTCTTTTGCTATATAGACACCATCAGCACCTGTGTCTAGCATGGCCATCAATGTTGCTCCATTGATGGTGGCCTTAACTGACATTCGCCCGCCTTGTTGCTTTGCTCCCGTAAGCTGTGTGTTGAGGAGGAAGTTCATCACAATAAGATTTTCACCATCTTGCTTTGGAGTGTCCAAAAGTTGCAAGGAACCTAAGGCAGCTTGAGGTTCCTCATGGGACTTCGCCTTTTGGAATTCTGCTACAATGGCATTGATGGTTTGCTTATTTGGACAATCTCGCATCCAATGTGGCCCATCACAAATGTAACATGTTCGAGACGGTTTGGTAGCACCATCCTTGCTTAAGGGACCTTTGCTTGGCTTGGAGTTGCCGCCATAGAATTTTTTATGGTTGTTCTCCTTGTAGATAAAGTCCTTTTGTACCGACCGAGAACTCCCTTCATCATCGTCCGAAGAGGTTCCTTGTCTCCCCCCACTTTTGCTAACGTTAGGCAATTTTCCCTTGGCTTAGGCAGAATAATCACAAATGTACTCGGCAGCGACAATTGCTTCGTCGAGGGTCTTGACACCCCTACGATCGAGCTGCATTTTTACCCAATCCTTTAGCCCATCTTTGAAGTTGAAGAGGAGTTGGTGATCGGACAAGTCAGTGGCCTCAAGCATCAAGGTTGCAAAGTCCTTGACGTAGTTTGAGATGCTACCCGTTTGCCTTAAGCGTCAAAGCTTGCTTAGCACCTCGTCATTGGCATTGTGGGGCACAAATTGCTTGCGGAGTTCGGCCTTGAATTGCTCTCAAGTATTGATCACGCAAAGCCCCTTCTCCCTTTCGGTCTGTTTTCGCCTCCACCATAGTTGGCGGCTTCCCTTAGGAAGATGGCGGCATTGCTGATCTTGGTGAAGTCATCGACTACACCCATGGCTTCGAAGTATTGCTCAAGACCGAATAGAAAATTCTCCACAACAGTTGCGTTGCGTGCACCACTATGCATGGCTGGTTTCGGGACCTTCAAGCCATGTGAGGTCGAAGTACTTGTTGTGGCAGTGCTTGTCGAGGGTGGATTGCCTCGACATATGGCATCCATTTTCCTACGAAGATCCCGCACATCATCTTGGAGAGTCTTGCGTAGGTAGGTAATGTCTTGGGACAGGGAGCGTAGTTCTCCCCTAAAGGTCCTGCCAAGTTCTTTGATCATGGCCTTGACAACCCTAGTGATCTGCGTGTTCTCATGGATGAGGTTTTCCACCTGATCTGTGAGCTCACCAATGGATGTAGTGACATTGGCCAAGTCTTGCTCTAGACTGGCCACACGAGATTCGATTGGCTCTCTAGTTGGAGCCTTGGATTTGCCTCGCTTGGGTTGTGAGAGTTGCTCTTCATGCCCACGAGTTTGTCCAGCTTGTTGCTCCTCCACGTTGGTAGCAATGACACCTTCCTCGCTTGCCATGCTCGAATTGTTCCAAACAGCAGTACCTAGGATTCAAACTGTTGCTCTAATACCACCTGTCATGAACTTAGCCTTAAGTGCTAGACAATGTGCATGGCACTTAGTCAACTTGTAGGCAAAGTCGAACAAAGTAAGCCTTAGAGTTGAAGTGCAGCGGAAAATGAGTGAGCAAAGTGGGCAACAAGAGGTTTGGGACGAGTTTAGTGTCAAGAAGACAACACTTGAATGAGCTAAGAGGTGAATACTCTTATTAATTGCTCATCTACATTTACAAATGAGAGTTGTGCCCTATATATAGGCATTCCACCTCCTTAATGTGTGGCTACAATTATTTCTTCTAGACATTTCTACAAATATCTTATGTACAAAGAACAAGGGAACATTATAGAGAATTGTTGAATTGCCTAATGTAGACAGCAAGCATGGGAACTTCCTAGAAAGGCAGCCTTCCTTGCCTCTTGGTGGGAAGTTTCCGGATGAGTCTTGACATGACTGGCTACACACAGCCCTTGCCCATTTCTCCTCAGCTCTCTAGAGTCTTTTAGAGCCTTCCCACATGCTCTTAGACTCCCTCTTTGGCCTAGGCGGATCCCTCTAGACTCCAACAACTTCACCAGTATTCTAGCGTGTTCTAGAGGCTTCCCATATTTTTCTAGCCCTCTCGGTTGGCCTTGATAGCAAGCAACCCTCCTTGGCTTGCTTGTGGCCAAATTTCTACCTTTGTGCACACAGCACATGCCTTGGGGGCGAGCAGCAATATTCGGACCGTAACAGTAAGGTCTGGATATGTGACTTTTGACGTGTGGATAAGATTTAGGATTCTTGGGTATTTGCTCTATTGAGATTAAAAAACACAAAAATAACAAAGTTTTTTAGTTGCTTAGAGGTGATTGGTTGTTCTAGAGGTGATGAATAGTGAAATGAGAGGACAGCAAATTGTACCAAAATTTGAAAAAATAAAAAACTAAAAAAAAGCTTGCACCATCACAATCAATAACTATGCAGAATTTTCGGTCTTGCCGTAAAGAACGGCTTGGTGCATCACTCTAACCGACATATAACATATTTTTCGTTCCCACCAGTTCTCCTTATTCATTTATTTTTAACTTCAATTTAGAAAGAGAAAACAGTACTCTCAAGCATGAGTCTAAGGGTGCTTTTGTTGTGTTATTCCATACACTCCATTGTACTCATGTCAAGCTTCAATTTAGCTGCCTGTGTTATCAATGGAAACTTGACAGATCGATTGGCTTTGCTCGATTTGAAGGCCAAAATAACTGATGATCCTCTTGGTGTCATGACCTTGTGGAATGACACCACTCATTTCTGCCAATGGTATGGTGTTAAATGCAGTCGCAGACATCAAAGAGTCGTTGTCCTGAACTTGCAATCCCTCCAGCTTGCAGGCTCTATATCACCACACATCGGTAACTTGAGCTTCTTAAGAGACTTAAATCTCATGAACAATAGTTTCAGCCGTGGAATCCCACCGGAAGTTGGCCGGTTATACAGATTACAAATATTAGAGCTGGCCAACAATTCGCTTACAGGTAATATTCCTTCCAACGTATCTGCCTGTTCCAAACTTGAAACAATTAATATTGCTTTTAATCAACTAGAAGGGAAAATTCCTGAGGAGCTCGGAGCACTGTGGGAGCTCCAAGTCTTTTCCGCGCGGAAAAATTTTTTATCAGGATCTATACCTCCTTCAATTGGAAACCTATCATCTCTTCAGAAACTATCTGCACCTGAAAATCATCTAAGTGGAAACATTCCTGATGCCTTAGGCCAACTAAAAAGTCTCACATTCTTCTCCTTTTCGGTAAATAATTTGTCTGGTACTATCCCTCCCTCAATTTATAACATCTCCTCTATAGTAACTTTTAATGTGGTATATAACCGCATCCAAGGGAGGCTTCCCTCCAACTTGGGCATCACTCTTCCAAATCTCGAAGTGTTTGCCATTGCAAACAACCAATTTATTGGATCTATTCCTTCTTCATTTTCCAATGCTACAAATCTAGTATGGCTGGTTATGGGGAATAACAAATTAAGAGGAAGAGTACCCTCCCTGGGAAAGCTGCACAAACTTCAGGTGCTAAGCATTGGAAATAACTATCTTGGGGGTTGGGAAGCTAGTGGCTTGAACTTTCTCTCATCCCTGGTGAATTCCACCAGCTTATGGAGATTAGAAATATTTAACAACAAATTTGGAGGGATTTTACCTGAGTCCATTAGCAATCTCTCAACTACTCTTTCATATTTCTTGATGAATGAGAATAAAATATCAGGAAGGATTCCCCCTGGAATTGTCAGTCTTGTCAACTTGGAAATGCTCTCCATGCGGACTAATCAGCTTTCAGGAAACATTCCTGATAATGTAGGTGGACTTAGCATGTTAAAGATTCTAGCGTTGTATGAAAATAAATTTTCAGGAAACATTCCATCTTCTTTTGGAAATTTGACATCGCTGTTGGCACTTAACTTGTATGATAACAATCTTCAAGGAAGCATACCTCCAAGTTTAGCAGAATGCCGGAATTTGATGGCGCTAGATCTTTCTGAAAATAATCTGAGTGGTACCATACCCCCACAAGTGATTGGTCTCTCATCCTTGTCAATCATAGTGGATTTGTCTGCAAATTATTTCACTGGTGTAATTCCCATTGAAGTGGGGAATTTGAAAGATTTAGAGCAGTTAGTTATTTCAGATAACATATTATCTGGAAAGATTCCAGACAGTCTTGGAGATTGCATAAAGCTTGAAATTTTGGCTTTGCAGGGAAATTTCTTTGATGGACTTGTTCCCTCGTCACTAAGTTCATTGAGAGGACTTCAAATGTTGGATCTTTCTAGTAACAATATGTCAGGGAAAATTCCTGATTTTTTTCAGAACTTTATCTTGTTGGAGTACTTGAATTTATCTTACAACAACTTTGAAGGGGTTGTACCTCTAGGAGGAATCTTTAAGAATGCAAGTGCAACGTCACTAGAAGGAAATCCTAAGCTTTGTGGAGGAATACCTGAATTTCAGCTTGACAGGTGTAACAATAAAAATAAACAAAAGAGAAGGACCCCTGTTTTAAAGATTGCAATCCCTATAGGCTGTGCAATTCTAGCTCTAGCATTTCTAGTCACTTTTGCACTTGTTTTCTTAAGGAAGAAAAAGAAAGAGCCTACTTGGAACCCCTATGGGAGTTTACTCTTGAATGTGACTTACCAAAGTCTTCTAAAGGCTACTGATGGTTTCTCCTCATCTAATCTTATTGGCATGGGTAGCTTTGGACGTGTATATAAAGGATTTCTTGAAGAGGGAAGGATGGAAATTGCTGTTAAGGTTCTCAATCTCCTTCACCGTGGAGCCTCATCTAGTTTCCTAGCCGAATGTGAGGCTTTGAAGAACATAAGACATCGGAACCTTGTTAAGGTACTCACTGCATGTTCTGGTGTTGATTATCATGGTAATGATTTTGAGGCTCTAGTTTATGAGTTCATGGTTAATGGGAGCCTAGAGGACTGGTTGCATCCAGTTTCAAGAACAGAAGAGGCAGATCTGCCCCCTAGAAGCCTCGATTTTCTTCAGAGGTTAAATATTGCCATTGGTGTGGCTTCTGCTTTGGACTATCTTCACAATCAATGCACAACACCAATAGTTCATTGTGACCTCAAACCAAGCAATGTGCTTCTTGATAGTGAAATGAATGCACATATAAGTGACTTCGGCTTAGCAAAGCTCCTTTCAGAAAGCACCAACAACCTTCCTGCCAGTGAATCAAGTTCCATCGGAGTGCGAGGAACTATTGGTTATGCTCCTCCAGGTAAAATAAAATATTTTTACTTATGGCCTTCCATTAGCTAAATTCAATTTAAAAAGCCATTAGCACTAACGTTTTTTGTTTTTATAAAATTATGAGCCGCAGAGTATGGTGTAGGAAGCAAGGTCTCAATTTATGGCGACGTGTATAGTTATGGCATCCTTTTATTGGAGTTGTTTACAGGGAAAAGGCCTACTGATGCTATGTTCAAAGAGGATCTCAATCTTCACACTTTCACTATGGCAGGATTTCCTGACCAAATGGGTGATGTTGTAGATCCTAATCTTCTTCAGGAAATAGCTGAAATGGAGAGGAGCAGGAAAACCAGAAGAAGCCAAATGCTTCAGGAATGTTTGTGTTCTATACTTAGAACTGGGGTTGCTTGCTCAGCAGAGACACCACAAGAACGAATGAAAATCAATGATGTAGTAGCTGAGCTGCACTCAATCAAAGACAAACTTACTAGAACTAGAAGAAACTAAGAGACAAGTACTGGACAAATAATACTGAGATGGCATTTAGTAACCGTACTCTATTTGTGTTCTGCCTTGTGATCATTGTCAATTTCTCTGGAAGATTATGAAGTACCCTTATGTTTTGTCTGTCAAGTAATAAACCTCAGTTTTCAAATTTTTATTGTCTGATATAAGCTTTGAACACTTGAAATATAAAATTCTGATATCTACCTTCTCTTCGCTTGCACCTTAGGCAACTTGCAGGATTGTCAGTTGGAGTTATGACACCATATGATATATGGTTACAACATTTTTTCTATTTTTAGTGAAAATCTAATTTTTAATCGGATTCAAACGAAATGAAGGGACTTTACATAGCTTTGTTTCATATCTGCTCATGAATTTTTTTTTTTCTCATTTCAAATTCCTAAGGAATTTACTCATAAATTTCTTTTGTTTTTTTAATGGAGGGTCAATCGGACTATGGGTCATATGATAAAAAATAATTCCTTTGTTGGATATAAATAAATACCACAAAATTTTATAAAATTTATTTTACTTGTATTTAGTTTAAATGAAACTTTATAAAATTTATTTTTAATTTCAACATTTTTAACTTCATACAATTGCTTATAATTTCAACAATTGGTTATGACTAAACTAATTCTTATTCATGAACTGTGTTTGGTTTAAATAATTTTAGAATCATTTGCAATGAATTCTATTTAAATTCATTTAAAAAAAATGAATTCATCAGTGAAATCAAACTAAATATGAGGTAAATGATTTTTTAATGTCTTGCTATAAAAACAATAAATTTTTATTAGTACTGGTTTATCGTGGATATAAAGTTTTGAACTTAAAATTTATATAATTTTTGTAAATGAAAATATAAATCAAACCTTTAAATATACATAAAATTTATGAATAATCTTATAGATTAATAAGTAAAAAAAATTTAAAAATTAATTTAAACATGAAAATAGTAAAAATTAAAAAGGTGAAATACCATTAATTAATTTATTTTTTTCTCTAAATGAAAAAAGAAGGCCTATTGATTTAAAAAAATTCAAGTATTTTTAACTTATTGCCATTTTAGTCCATTTTAAAAATCTTGATAAAAATGTCCAAATTCAACAAATCGGTTGTAATTATAGTCCAAAATGATTTCGGCCAAAATTGGGTGTGGAGATGCTAACGTAATATCCTAGGTGATACTATTGATGTGGGTCCTATTACCACATCAATTAAATATTTACATAAAAAAGACAAAACGCTTTCAATTTGTAGCAATTTTGTCCCAAATTTATAATTGGCACAAATATCTTAAGTTTTCTAAATACACTACATTTGGTATTAAATATGTAATATTTAGTCACTAAAAATAATATTTAAATTATCAATTATTTTTGTAATTGATAAAAATTTAAAAAAATATACATTATAATTTAACACCAAAAATACAGTAATCTAATTACTAAATTATTTTTAAATAAAATAATATTTATATAATTAATAACTATATTAATACATATATTTAATTTTACTAACATTTATGGTTATTAATTATGTAAAATATTTTATTTTTTAAATAATTTATTAATACATTGTCGTGTTTTAGTATTAAATAAATAATATACATTTAACATTTTATATTTAATTATTAAATATAAAATTATGTAAATATTTTATTAATTAGATTAAATATTATTTATTAACTGTGTAAATATTATTTTATTTTGAAATAATTTAGTGATTAAATTAATGTATTTTAGTGTTAAATGTATAATGTATATTTTTAAATTTTTATATTATAAAAATAATTGATAACTTAAATATCATAGTTAACTACTAAAAAATTACATATTTAATAATAAAATGTAATATTTTTAGAAAAATTAATATATTTATGCCAAAATTATAAATGGGGGATAAAATTGCAATAAATTGAAAATGTTTGGTCTTTTTATGCAAATATTTAGTTGATGTGGCAGTAGACCCCATATTAATAGTGTCATCTAGGATACCACATCAATACATCCACACTCAATTTTGACTAAAATCAATTTCGGACTATAATTGCAACTAATTTGTCAAATTTGAACATTTTTACCAAGATTTTAAAAGTGGGTTAAAATCGCAACAAGTTGAAAACATTTGAATTTTTTAGACCAATAGGTCTTCAAAAAAAATATAAAAGTTATTATAAATTGTAGAAACTAAAACTGAATTATAATTAGTTATTTAACTTTTAATTTGAAAAAAATAAATATGTTGGAGAAAAATGCATGAAAAATATGTGACTTTTATGTATAATGCTAAGATTTAAAATCCACATTGAATAGGAAATAAAAGAAAAGTTGCAAGGAAAATATAAATTTTATGGTG
>CATIWK010388956.1:0-19096 GCA_949634005.1 Mallotus japonicus
AATACCCTTTATTAAAATGAAAAAAAATAGGTAATAATAGAGTAAGATACAACCCATAAAGGGCATAAGAAGCCAAAAAACAAACTAATGAAATCTGTATGCTTCCAAGCTAAGAGCATCATTAAGCATTAAAGAGTGACAACAAGATGGATAAGAGGACCACCATTGAAGATGCTGAAGGCGAGACCCATTGAAGCTAACTTATCCGCAACTTTGTTTCCTTAAAAGATATGAGTGACTCGAAAATGAATTTGGCTTAGATAGTTGATACAATGCTGCCATTGAGGTCGAATTCTCCAAGGGACAGCTACTGATCTAGACTGTAGTAATCCAACCATATAAGATGAATCAGATTCAATCCAGAGATGTGAAAGCTGCAAATCCGAAGCCTTGCTAACAGCCATGGCAACAGCAAGTAATTATGCTTCAAAAGCAAATTTGATTCCAACCGGAGAAGCAAAAGCTGCAATGGAAGAGCTGGAACAATCCTTTAAGATGCCACCAATGGCAGCGCAACCAGGAGAACCAAGGGCAGCTCCATCAATTTTCAGTTTCATCTAACTAACAGGAGGACGTATCCAGAGCACCAGAATAGCAGAAGGCAAGCGACGGGGGATACCAGCAATATGAAGGCGCTGTAAGATGATCAGCTCCGCTTGAGAATTGGACATTGAACCTGATTTAAACACTTTGGTTTCCTTAACTGATTTGCAAATGGAATGAATCGAGTTGCCTATGGAAATATGATAATCTTGGAAGATAATCGAGTTACAGGCATGCCAGATATTCCAAATGGCTGCATGGACACCCGCTCTCCAAAGCACAATAATTTGAGAAGAGAAGTTCAACTTCATTGCAGATTTAAAGAGATGTGCAAATCCATTTGATAAATCAGGAGTAATACCAAACAGACAACCAAGAGCATACCAGATAGAAGTGGCATAGCAACACTTAGTGAAGACGTGATCAATGGTTTCCTCAGCTCTATTACAAAGACTTCATCGAGAGGGAAGAGAGAAGCCTTTAGCTTGCAAAATGTCCATAGAAGGAATTCGATTATACAGAACTTTCCAAGTCAAAAAAGACCTTGAAGGTGGAAGATAATGGCACCAAACATCTTTTGCCCAAGCCACTTTAGGCAAAGAAACATGAAAGTGATTGAAAGCACTCTTACAAGAGATGGATCCCAAAGGTGAAAAGCGGCAGATATAAACATCAGCATCAAAAGAAAGAACCACACGAGAAATATCATTTGCAATATCTGGGAATGACCGCACAAATGAGGGAGGAAGATGCCAAGTATCCCCATAAAAAAATCAGAAATTGAGGCATAAAGATAATGAAAATGAGAAGAAGGGAGATCAATTTTATCAATTATTCTATAGCTCAGCCAATTATAAAACCAAAAACTGAGATTGGAATTGGTACTAATCACCCAATGACAATGCTTTTGCAAATCCACATAGCAACCCCTAATAGAAGACCAAATAGAAGAAGAAAAAGCCGAAGAGCGAGGCTGCTTAAAGCAAGTTAAATATCTTCTTTTGAGGAATGAGAAAACAAAATTAGAATCGCATGCCACCCTCCAAGCCAATTTACATAATAAAGCTTTGTTAAGCAAATGAAGCTTTTTTAAACCAATTCCCCCTTCATCTAAAGGCGCACAACAAAGATCCCACTTAACAGTCACAAGCTTTTTATTTTTAATATCACCCATCCATAAAATTTTTTTTATAGCTTTATCCATACTCTTGAGCATATGTAGAGGCCACTTGTAAACCATAAAAGAGTGCAAGAAAGAGCTGTAAATGACAAAGTTGATAAGAGCTAAACAACCTACCATGGAGAGAGTACTGCCTTTCCATTTTTCAAAATGAGCAAGAATTTTGTCAGCAATAATCTGTAACCACTTCCTTTTTGGGGCACCAATAAATAAAGGAACACCCAGATAATGAAAAGGAAGGGATCCTCTCTTGAAACTTGCCGAAGAACATAAAGAAAGCATGCGACTATTTGAGATATGCTTGCCAAAAAATATTTCAGATTTAGCCCAGTTCACATATTGGCCTGAAATAGCTCCATAGTCACTAAGAATCTGAATAAGACACTAAATATTGGCATTAGTAGCGCGACAGAAAATCAACAAATCATCAGCATAAAAGCATATGAGTAGGACAAGGAATACCTCCTGGAGCATGCATAGGGATCAGAGAATGAGAATTAAAAGCATGAATAAGCCATCTATTAAGAAAGTCCTCTGCAAGAAAAAAAAGCAAAGGAGATAAGGGGTCTCCCTGTCTAACACCTGAATAGCATCCAAAATATCCAACAGGAGAACCATTGATCAAAATAGAGATATGGGCAGAGAGAAAAATAGTCTTTATCCAGTCACAAAAAGAAGAAGAAAAACCAAATCTCTCCAAGACTGCAATAATAAAGCCCCAGTCCATAGTGTCAAATGCTTTGCGAAAATCTATCTTGACTGCCATGTTACTTCCAAAACATCTGGTATTAATAAGATTAACACATTCAGAGGCAAAGGCAATACAATTTTCAATATTTCGACATTTAATAAAGCCAAATTAATGAGGATCCACAATTTTAGCAACGATAGAGGCTACTCTATCAACTAAAATTTTTGTTATAATTTTGAAAAGAAAATTGCCTAAGACAATAGGCCAAAATTTGTCTACCAAGTCAGCATTAGGCAATTTCGGGATCAAAACCATGAAATTCGAGTTGAGACCAGGAAAAATTGTTCCAGTGTCAAAAAAATGGCGGACTGCAGCGCAGACATCCTTGCCAATAAAATCCCAACAATTTTCAAAAAATAAGCCCGTGAAGCCGTCTGGCCCAGGAGAACTATTAGCATCCATAGAAAAAACCACTTCCTTAATCTCCAAATCTATAGGAACCCGAAGCAGTAAATTATTATCATCAGGAGAAACCAAAGGAGGAATGACCTGACTGACAAAGGAATAATCTCTTTGAATAGCCGGAGTTGAAAATAAATTGGAGAAATATTCCACAATATGGTTTTGCACAATATTAGCATAAGAAACTAATGTGCCATTAACGATCAAGCTATGAATGCCTGCCAATGGACGACGTCTTGCCAGAGTACTATGAAAAAATTTTGAGTTCCTATCTCCATGCTGAAGCCACTTAATTCGACATTAATCTTTAAGGATATTTGAATTATTTAAATAGTTTATTTATATTTAACAATAATTTTAGCTATAAAAGTTTAAAGGAAGTTTTATAATTTTAATTGTTTTAAATTGTTGATTTTGGTTATATTAAATGAGTATTTTATTAAATGTTTGAAAATGAATTTCCTTTATGTTTTAATTATTTAAAAGAATTTGATTGTAATAGCTTAATTAAATTCTACGATATGTTATTAGATTTGATAAAATTATATCCTTTATATGTGTAATTGTATTGGTTCTCGGTTGGGCATAAAGTGTAGTTCGGGAGCCCAACTCGAGTTATTGAGTTATGGGAATTATAAAAGTGTTGTTTTATGCATGAATGACTCTACTTTTAGTAGAGAGATGTCTGTTTTACAGAGGAGACTCTGTCAGATTTTCGGTAGGTTTCTCGTGAAACGTGACATCAGTATGTGCTAATTATTTAGTTTAATTAGAATTGTGTCTTAGATTGGGTCTTTTTCCTTAGAAATCTAGAATGTATAAGGTTAGGAATTTTAACCCCATTTATCTTTTATATTTTTTTCCATAGCCACACCAGGAACGGGGCCTTCAGGGCAGGGCCAGTCGAGTAAGCACTGAGGAGGGCATTCCACCTGTGAATTATTATTATGTGAATGCATTTCGTATAGAAATTCTTACCCAGCATCCGTATTTTGATGTTAATATGGAATGAATATGCTACGTTGCATTAGACCTTTAATTGCTTGTGATTATTGTAGCGTTATTACTATATATATATATATATATAAATGATATAAATACTAGTGAGTATATAAATGTGAATCTTGTACTTTTTGGTTTGGATGCTGTTTATATATTGCTATGGTTTTATTATTTAATATTATATTTTTTGCAGGATAGTAGTGGAACATGCTACCTAGTGGGCTACACTAGGACTATGTGCACATCAGTACGTTAGATGGGTAGGATGTGAATTTTGATTTGATATAAGATTATATGGTATGGAAATATGGTTAAAATGATTTATTAAGATTGTTAGATAGAGAGGGGTGTGGCTGCAGCAGCTCGATTGACCTTTCAGGGTCTCGGGGCCAGTCATGCCAGTAGCGAGACTGAGGCAGTTTGGTTGACCTTTCAGGGTCTTGGGGCCAGTCCACTACCCAATTGGAAAAGAGAAATATTATTTGGACTCAAGAAAACCTAATGGCTAGTGAGGCACAATGTTTGAGGTTACGAGAAAACTTAGGGTTCTGCTCCGATCCTCCATCTGTGTCTAGTTGTGTTGGTATGGAAATATATTTGAGCATTTTGCATGGAATGTGTGTATAAATTAAATAAATATAAATATAAAACAAATATTACTATGATGCTTGAGTGTTTGTACCCTTAGGTTATATGCATATGCATAATGATAATTCACTCAGTGAGGTATGACTCCCCTCAATTATTTTTTTCAGGATTCCTCTCTACAGACCTCCTATATTTGTCATCTTCGCCGGACCCACTCTTCACCGGGTGACTTATGTAAATCTTAAACTAACTTTCCTTTGTATTTCTTAGATACTGCAGTAGTAGTATGTTCTTGTGGTAGTGGTGTTATAATAACTTTAGCAGTCATAGTGTCCTTAGATTGTATGTTTAAATAGTCTATCATGATGTTAAAGGTTTTAATTTTGAGGTAAATTTGTGATTATGTCTATATGAAAGTTGTGTTTTAGGCTTACTACGGGTTCCGGATTCATGTGAATTCCCGTTCCCTAGTGCCGGTCATGACCCTCGGGTTTGGGTCGTGACAACACCTCAATTTCTATTTTAATTTCATTTAGGGGAAATTATATAAACAACCCCAACCTTTGGGGGTACTTTCAAATAAAACCATATCCAATTTTTTCTTTCAAAAATAACCACAACCTTTAAAACGTTATAAAAAAAAGTCCTCCTTGGATGACTGTACTGGTAACAGGAGATGAAAACGTTTTTTTATGATCCATGGGGCCCACTTGGATGACTGTAGTGGTAACAGGAGATGAAACCGATGCATTTACCCCCAAATTAATGTTTTCTCCCCCTCCAATTGAGTGTTTCATTTTGTATTAGCATACTGTTTAGACAGATAAAAGTGTAACTTAGTTATTACAACAAAAAATTCAGCATACTAGGTATATGAAATTTCAACTTAGCATACTAGGTATATGAATTTTCAACAAAAAACTCAGCATTACCAGTATAGTCATCCAAGGAGGGATTTTTTTGATAACTTTTCAAAGGTTGTGGTTATATTTGAAAGAAAAAATTGGATAAGGTTTTATTTGAAAGTACCCCCAAAGGTTGGGGTTATTTATGTAATATCCCCTTTCATTTAAGTTATATGTTTGTTTCTTTACTTTTATATATGTCTCAACAATGTCATTTTCCATTTATTTAATCTCTTTATTTATAATTTATATTTACTATTTGAATTTAGTTCTTATTTTAACATATACTTTATTTTTCTTATTTTCTTTTCTTCATAAATTTAATATTCATTTAACTTTTTATTCCCATCCCCTTTCCTAATTTCTTTTAAATTTTATCCTTATAACAACATATTTAATATTTCTTTTATGTCTTTTCCAATCAATTTATACTTCTAACTATAATTAATAATACCACTTTTATTTCAATTTCCATTCTTTACATCAATATTCTAACTATAATTACTAATACCAGTTTTATTTCAATTTCCATTCTTTACATCAATATTCTAACTACAATTTCCTTTTTGTTTACTTTATTTCAATAATTTCTCTCATAATGATCTTTATTCTTATTTTTTCATGGAACTTCTTGGTTTTCCTTTTTATTACATTTTTAAAGCATTTTATATTGATTTGTCTTCTTTTTTTTATTCAATTTTAATTGTTATTTTATGATCTTTTGCTACATTCCTAATTGCCTTTATTATATGTTGTAAATATTTGTTGATATGTTATATTTTGTGTGTTCATTCACAATATTGAAATTCAACCAAAAATCTCAAAATCAATTGTTTTATTTTCTTCTTTTTAAATCATTTATATATAGTGATTGTTGGAATTATAATGAGGCAATAATTTTTAATGTGCATTCAATTTATCCAAGGTACAAGATTTACATCTTGAAGTCTAATTTGATGAATTTTCCACATTATAAGTTAAAGGCTCTAATTTGACCAATTAATCACCATAAATTTGGTCTTTTAATACATTTTAACTTCCATTTTCTATTTATTCAATTGAGAAATATTAATTAATTTTATTCTTTTTATTTACCTTTTCAAATATTTCTTTTTCATTCATTTTACAAGTTTTTCAAATCATTTTCCATCTTATTTCTTATTTTTATTTTAAATATCAATTTTCTCAAAATAATGGCCCCAAATCTCGGAAAATAAGGACAATATAAAAAGGAGGAACCTACTCGAGTGTTTGTCTCTCTTGTCTCTATTGCTTTTATTTTTATTATTTTTTTGTTAGTAATTTTACTTTTCATTTCACACAATTAGGATGCCATGCATAGAAACTCCCATGACATATGTGTGATAAAATATGCTATGATTGTGTCATGTTTATTATCACACTCGTACCCTAATTATATGTACATTTGCATTCATATTGCATTGCATTTATATACTTATTGATTGAATTTAATTATAAGCTAGTATATATAGTTAGACTAGTGTATCGGGTTAAACCGTGACTTGTACTCGATCAAAGAGCGAGAATTTATGAATTTCAATGTCACTTAAATAAGTGGAATTAAGAGAATAAAAAGGATTAGGAATAAAAATGAAATGAAGAATGAGTATTAAAGAGTTTAGGATGATAAGGATTAAATTGAAACAAATAAGTGTCCTTAAGTGAACAATTGGAAGTCTACGGGCTAATAGGTTTTCTTAGCTTTTCATTAAGGGTCAAAATGTATATTTTTCTAGTTGATCTACTCACTTTACACTAGAGTCTTCTTTTATATTCGTGGCTTTAAGAGGTACAACCATATATGTTGAAGGAAAAAAAAAAGAAAAGAAGAAGATTTACTTAAGAGAAAAAAAAACAGAGAGAGCTTGAAGGGGCTGCATGATTCTTGAATTTTGGCTAGCTTTTTAAGTGTAATTTGATGGTCTAAGACACTTTTCAGTCTCTAATCTTCTTAATTAAGGGCTTTGGTGATTAATTGGTAAGTAATTTTAAGTATTTTGGTTGATTTAATCTAGGGTTATTTAGTTGTTGTTTTCGGGTTCAGAAATTCTGGTTTATCAGTCTTGTTGTTTTAATCATATATTGAGCTAGAAAGCTCCAAATTTAGTGTTCTTTGATGATATGGAAATTTTGAAGAGTTATATAAAACTCTTCCTCTTTGATCTTGATTTGAATCAGTCGTTATATTAGTGTAAAAAAAGAAAATAATTTCTTGCTCAATTTGTCAGAGTAAACTGACCTGATTGTGTTTAGCTAACCATATCCTCCTCTATAGTTGTCCAAATGATGTGAAATGCTTAAAAATTTAGTAAACATATGAAACTAAGACTGATTCAAATTTAAGCTTCAAATTCTATTTCTATAGGTCGGGGAAATTTTTCTAAGTTAGATATGAAAACAACCCTTTTGGAGAGCATGAATCTGATTTGTGAAATTAAGTTTAGTTGCATTTTATGCATATCATTTAGGGGCTGCATGGTTATATCAGCATTTGGGATCATTATATTGATGATTTGTGAATAAATTGAATGTTTTAGGTGCTGGGAAAGGCAAGGAAGTTGGTGGTGCAAAATAAGCAAAATGGTGAATCGGTTGTGTTTGTTTTGAAAGCTATTTTGTGAGTAGATGTTCAAGCTCTTAAACTCTATTATATTAGCAATAAAATGAGTCTTTAAATGTTGGTTTATGAATCTGAATAGATTTATTGAAATTTTTATAAATCATATTGGTTTCAACTTGATTTACTTGTTTAATATTTAAACTTTGAAATAACAATGTTTGCAAATACACAAGTTAAATGATTAATACTTTATATTTTTGGTTTGCTAATTGATTTGAGAATATTTAAGTTATTTGATGAATATTTTGGGTTTATATTCAACTTAGTTTCATTTTTTTGAATCTTGGTAAGCAATGGATGGATGATGAACGCTTTGTCAAGTTATAAAATTGTTAACAATACTTTAATTATTTATTTGATGGAATTGGCATTTGGTTTGTATATTACCATCCTATATGAGTTGTTGAATGTGCTGAGATGATATATGCAAATTTGAGACTGTGTTGGTTGTCATTGCTAAATAAACAACAGGGCTCTTAATTGAAGGACAGTGAAGGGAGAAGGGTCGTTCCATGCTAATGTAGTCGAAGGGTTAGCCTTCAAGTGTGCCTAGAGAGTGAGATTATATTGGCCTGTATGTTATGGCCAGGTTGTGTTACTGATTTAGGGATGGTTAATATATAAGAAATATTGTACTGATATTTGAAAAAGTACTTGTTTTATTCACTTGAACTTTATATAAGTTTGAAGGCAATAATGGCCTTAATATTTAAAGTGGATTGTTAATTGATTTTAATTATTTTAGTATGATGATTTGAGACGTTTATTATGTTTGGTTTAACCAAATTGTTTTTTTCTTGTAACATCTATTCATTGAATATTTTTGTACTCATTTTACTCTCATTTCTAAATTTTTCAGATAGCAGGGCTTGTTAGAGGGTGGCTTAAGTTGAGTGAGTGTAGATAGAAGTTGGATAGTAAGGTTGGCCAACATCCTTGTCAGAGAAGTCTTATATTTTTGTTTCTTAACTCTTTTTTTTTTATTATGTATTATAAATGAAGACATCTTGTAGTTAAACGATGATGGTTGGACTATATGTGTAAAGCTACTATTTAGAAACATGTTTTATATTGCTTTAATAATGTTTATTACCATGTTTTCGTTGTATAATTATTAATATCAATATAATTTAAAATCGTGATTTCCTATAATACTCAATTATTTTATACTATAGTTGTTTTTTATAAACATATCAATTGCAAAAGTTCTTATTTTCTGGATGACAACAAATCTTTCCAAGATATTATTTTCAGTTCTATTAGTAATGTAATTATAATTATAACATAATTTGACTAAATTAAATGGTTTATTGAATGGTTGATTTTAAACGTCCATCTCAGGCTACATGAGACGAGGTGTGACATTTTTTGTGTCAGAGCTTTGTTAAATGGTCTTTTAAATTATGCTTTTGCTGTTGTTAGATGAAATGTTGAAAATTTTTTTGTTATATTTATAGGATGCCACCGAGAAGGAACTGTGGTAGGCCACCTACAGAAGGAAGAGTTGGCCAACGGGGTTGTGAACGGGCAGAGTCTAGGGGTAGTGCTAATCCTAAGCTTGAGTCTGAAGCTAAGACCCCTATTGTTGAGCAACCTCCACCACCCCCACCCTCTATTGTGCCTATTTTGCAGCTTGATCCCAGAGTACTTGCAGATACTATTATTATTACTTGGCAGCCCAAGAACAGAGAAGAAAGTCTGGTGATATAATTGAACATGCAAAGAAGTGTGGGACTTCTGATTTTCATGGTTCCATTGATTTTAGAGAGGCAGATAGGTCGCTAAAAGCAACAGAGAAAGCATTCAATACACTTGAGCTCACAGAAGCACAAAAGGTTAGTAATGTGTAAGGTTTGCTACATGACACCTCAAATGCTTGGTTTGCAAGAGTTAGGATGCTGCATGGGGACTAGTTGACTTGGAATGTTTTCAAGATAGAATTTTACAAAGAATATTTAGCTGATGCATTCAAAGCAGAGAGGCAGAATGAGTTCGTTGCCTTAAAACAGGGAAGTATGACTATGCGAGAATATGTTAATAGATTTGAAGATTTGTACAAATATGCTTCTGACATCTTTCCAACTGGGCCTCAAAAGTACTATAGATTCAAGGAGGGCCTACAGACAGTGCTGAAGAATGAGCTATCACTATATGAGGGCCAACATTTTAGGGGCTGGATTGAGAAGGCAATAGAGAAAGAAAAGCCGAGAGAAGAAATAAAACAAGAAGGAAAATTAAAAGCTCTAGTTTGGGTAGGAAAACGAAAGGGATTCAGTAAAGGAGTTAGTACATCTCAGCAAAGATCAGAGACAGGAGAATTCAGAGGTAGTAGAGGGCCTTGGACTTAGTCAGGCACTTACAGACCACAGTCCCTTTAGTTCAGTCAAAGCTCTGTGAGACAACCTGTGGCTAGTGTAGGTAGTTCATTCAGAAGGACCATACCTTGTACTACTTGTGGCCATATACATGAGGGAAGAGACTACAAGAAGAGGACTATCCAATGTTTTGAGTGTGGTGGATCTGGGCACATTAGGAGAGATTATCATAATCTTGCACATTTTGGCACCAGTACTGGTAGGGGAACCTAGAGCATAGCTGATAGAGGAGGCAGAACTTCTAGATTTAGTAGAGGTACAGTTAGAGGTATAAGAGCTAGTGTTAGTAGAGAGGGTGGTGCATTTACATCGATACAACCTATTCGGCCTGTACAGATAGAGAGACCTTCAGTACAGCCCAGGGTCTTTGTGATGACACAACAGGAGGCAGCATCATCACACGATATCATTTATGGTAGGTTAATTATCTTTGGTGAGAATGCTTATGATTTAATTGATCCAGGTGCAACTCATTCATCCATTGCATCATCATTCACATCTTGTATACCAAAAGAAAAGAGTGTGATGGACTATGGTTTAGTTGCAGATGTGCCAGTGGGAGAATCAGTGGTTTGTAGACATGTTTATCAGGGTTGTGAGCTAGAATTTGGGGGTCAGAAATTAGAATTAGACTTGGAGCCATTACCACTATAGATGTTTAATGTGATTCTTGGCATGGATGTCTTAACCAAATATCAAGCACTGATTGATTGTTACAAGAAGAAAGTAGAGTTTCAAATGTCTGCTAGTGGTAAAATGGTGTTTAGAGGTGAAAGGAGTTCAGAATATTATAGTATAGTGTTAGCACTCACAGCTCGAAGAATGATAAGAAAAGGGTGTGAAGCATTCTTGGCATATGTCATTGAAACTGAAAAAGAGGGGCACAAGCTAAACAGTCTTCCTGTAGTAACTGAGTTTATAGATGTATTTTCAAAAGATCTTACAGGGTTGCCACCTGATAGAGAGATTGAGTTCAGTATTGATTTGCAGCCAGGGATAACTCCTATTTCACAAGCTCCATATAGGATGGCTCTAGTTGAATTAAAAGAATTGAAGGTGCAATTGCAAGAATTACTTGATAAAGGCTGTATTAGTCCTAGTATATCACCTTAGGGAGCACCAGTTCTATTTGTGAAAAAGAAGGTGGTAGCATATGCTTGTCGACAATTGAGGCCATATGAGCTGAATTATCCTACACATAATTTAGAACTAGAAGCAGTTGTTTTTGCTTTGAAGATTTAGAGGCATTATTTTTATGGTGAGAAGTGTCAGATTTTCATATATCACAAGAGCTTAGAGCACATACTAAGCCAAAAAGAGTTGAACTTGAGGTAAAGAAGATGGGTTGAGCTCCTAAAAGATTATGATTTCACTATTGAATATCACCCAGGGAAAGCTAATGTGGTAGCAGATTCACTTAGTAGAAAGTCCTTAAGTAACTTATCTTATATTCACACTGTGAGAATTCCATTGTTGCTTAAGTTAAGGGCCTTGAATGTGGAGTTAACTCAGGGTGAGAAAGGAGCATTGCTTGCTACTTTGAGAGTTCGACCAGTATTGATTGATAGAGTTAGGGAGGCATAGAGTCAGGATGAGCAAATGGTGAAAATCAAGGAGCAAGTCTAGCAAGGCAACAAAGCAGATTTTATGATTTCAGATGATGGTACTTTGCTTTATGGGGGCAGATTATGTGTACCTAATGTTGAGGTTTTGAAAAGGGAGATCATGGAGGAAGCACACAATTCAGCATATGCTATGCATCTAGGAAGTACCAAAATGTATCGTACCTTGAAGGACAACTATTGGTGGTCAGGGATGAAAAAGGATATTGCAGAGTTTATGACTAGATGTTTGGTTTGCCAACAGGTTAAAGCAGAACATCAACACCCAGCGGGAACATTGCAACCTCTTCCAATTCATGAATGGAAGTGGGAGCATATTACGATGGATTTTGTGGTTGGATTGCTTAGGACTCAGCAGGGACATGATGCAATTTGGGTGATTGTTGATCGACTCACCAAATCAGCTCACTTCTTGCCTATGAAAGTGAGTTATTCATTAGATAAACTTGCTGAAATCTACATCAGAGAAGTTGTCAGATTGCATGGAGTTCCATTTTCTATCGTATCAGATAGGGATCCAAGATTACATCCAGATTTTGGCCGAGTTTACAGCATGCTTTTGGTACTAAGTTGAGATCTAGTACAGCTTTTGATCCCCAAATAGATGGTTAGTTAGAGAGAACAATCCAGACATTAGAAGACATGCTTCGAACTTGTGTGATAGAATTGCAAGGTAGCTGGGATAAACATCTACCTTTGATGGAATTTGCCTACAACAATACTTATCATTCTAGCTTGGGGATGGCACCTTATGAAGCCCTATATGGTAGAAAGTACATAAATCCAGTCTGTTGGGATGAAGTTGGGGAAAGGCAGTTAGTTGGTCCAGAATTTGTACAAATGACAATGGAGAAGATTCAGTTAATTCGAGAACGACTAAAGGAAGCTTAAGACATACAAAAGAGTTATACCGACTTGAAGAGGGAACCGATTGAGTACAATGTGGGTGACAAAGTCTTCCTGAAGATTTCACCTTGGAAAGGAGTATTAAAGTTTGGGAAAAGGGGAAAACTAAGCCCTTGGTACATTGGCCCATATGAGATGATTGAGTGGGTGGCTTTACCTCCTGAATTGTCTCAGATTCATAATGTTTTCCATGTGTCCATGTTGAGGAGGTCTAGGAGTGATCCTAGTCACATTTTGCAAGCCCAACCCTTAGAATTGAAAGATGATTTATCTTATGAAGAATAACCAGTTGCAATTGTTGCTAGGGAAACCAAGGTATTGAGAAATAAAACTATACCTTTGGTGAAAGTTTTGTGGAAACACCATGGGAGTGAGGAAGCTACTTAGGAACGAGAGGAAGACATGAAAAACCAATACCTTCATTTTTTTTAACTCAATTTTGGGGATGAAATTTCCTAAGGTGGGGAGGATTGTCACACCCGTACCCTAATTATAGGTACATTTGCATTCATATTGCATTGCATTTACATACTTATTGATTGAATTTAACTATAAGCTAGTGTATATAGTTAGACTAGTGTATCGGGTTAAGTCGTGACTTGTACTCGATCAAAGAGCGAGAATTTGTGAATTTTGATGTCACTCAAAATAAGTAGAATCAAGAGAATAAAAAGGATTAGGAATAAAAATTAAATAAATAATGAGTATTAAAGAGTTTACGATGATAAGGATTAAATTGAAAAAAATAAGTGTTCTTAAGTAAACAATTGGAAGTCCACGGGCTAATAGGTTTTGTTAGCTTTTTATTAAGGGTCAAAATGGATATTTTTCAAGTTGATCTATTCAATTTACACCTAGATTCTTCTTTTATATTCATGGATTTAAGAGGTACAGCCATATATGTTGAAGGAAAACAAAGAAACAAAAAAAAAAAAAAGAAGATTTACTTAAGAGAAAAAAAAAAAGAGCTTGAAGGGGCTCCATGATTCTTCAATTTTGGCTAGCTTTTCAAGTGCAATTTGATGGTATAAGACACTTTTCAGGCTCTAATCTTATTAATTAAGGGCTTTGGTGATTAATTGGTAAGTAATTTTAAATATTTTGGTTGATTTAATCTAGGGTTAGTTAGTTGCTATTTTTGGGTTCAGAAATTCTAGTTTATCAGTCTTGTTGTTTTAATCATATGTTGAGATAGCAAGCTTCAAATTGAGCTTTTTTTGATGATATGGAAATTTTGAAGAGTTATATAAAACTTTTCCTCTTTTATCTTGATCTGATTCAGTCTTTATATTAGTGTAAAAATAGAATATATTTTCTTGCTCAATCTGTCAGAGTAAACTGACCTGATTGTGTTTAGCTAACCATATCCTCATCTATAGTTTTACAAATGATGTGAAATTTTTTAATAATTTAGTAAACATATGAAAATAAGACTGATTCAAATTTAAGCTTCAAATTATATTTCTACAGGTTGGGGAAATTTTTCTAAGTTGGATCTGAAAACAGCTATTTTGGAGATCATGAATCTGATTTGTGAAATTAAGTTTATTTTCATTTTATACATATCATTTGGGGGATGCATGGTTAGATCAGTATTTGGGATCATTATATTGATGATTTGTGAATAAACTGTATGTTTGAGGTGCTGGAAAAGGCAAGGAAGTTGGTGGTGCAAAATAAGCAAAACGGTGAATCAGTTGTGTTTATTTTGAAAGATATTTTGTGAGTAGATGTTCAAGCTCTTAAACTCTATTTATATTAGCAATAAAATGAGTTTTTAAATGTTGGTTTATGAATCTGAATAGATTTATTAAAATTTTTATAAATCAGATTGGTTACAACTTGATTTACATGTTTAATAAAAACTTTGAAATAACAATGTTTGCAAATACACAAGTTAAAAGATAAATACTTTATATTTTTTGTTTGCTAATTGATTTGATGAATATATTGAGTTTATATTCAACTTAGTTTCATTTTTTTGAATCTTGGTAAGCAATGGATGGATTATGAACGCTTTGTCAAGTTACAAAATTGTTAACAATATTTTGATTATTTATTTGATGGAATTGACATTTGGTTTGTGTATTACCACCCTATATGAGTTGTTGAATGTGCTGAGATGATATATGCACATTTAAGATTATGTTGGTTGTTATTACGTAATAAACAACATAGCACTTGATTGAAGGACGATGAAGGGAGAAGGGTCATTCCATGCTAATGTAGTCGAAAGGTTAGCCTTCAAGTGTGCCTAGAGAGTGAGATTGTATTGGCTTGTATGTTATGGCTGGGTTGTGATGCTTATTTAGGGATGGTTAATACATAAGAAATATTGTACTGATATTTGAAAAAGTACATGTTTTATTCACCTGAACTTTATATAAGTTTGAAGGCAATAATGGCCTTAATATTTAAAGTGGATTGTTAATTGATTTTAATTATTTTAGTATGATGATTTGAGACGTTTATTATGTTTGGTTTAACCAAATTATTTTTTTCTTGTAACATCTATTCATTGAATATTTTTGTACTCATTTTACTCTGTTTTCTAAATTTTTCAGATAGCAGGGCTTGTTAGAGGGTGGCTTAAGCTGAGTGAGTATAGATAGAAGTTGGATAGTAAGGTTGGCCAACATCCTTGTCAGAGAAGCCTTATATTTTTGTTTCTTAACTTTTTTTATTATGTATTTCAAATGAAAACATCTTGTAGTTAAACGATGGTGGTTGGACTATATGTGTAAAGCTATTGTTTAAAAACATGTTTTATATTGCTTAATAATGTTTATTACCATGTTTTCACTATATAATTATTAATATCAATATAATTTAAAAGCGTAATTTCCTATAATACTCAATTATTTTATACTTTAGTTGTTATTTATAAACATATCAATTGCAAAAGTTCTTATTTTCTGGATGACAACAAATCTTTCCAAGATATTATTTTCAGTTCTATTAGTAATGTAATTATAATTATAACATAATTTGACTAAATTAAGTGGTTTACTGAATGGTTGATTTTAAACGTCCATCTCGAGCTACGTGAGATGAGGTGTGATCTTTATGTCATATATATTCATTATGCCATCATGATTACAATGACATGTATATGTACATTATGTTAGTTCTACACTTGCCATGATCATGCATCATATTTCACCATGTTTATTATTTTATTTATTCATGCATTATGCCATGCCCATGCATCATTATTCACTTTTTCATATTATTATTGTTATTATATGATTGTGAGCATATTGTGCTTGCATTTGTGTATAATGGTTGATCCAAAATGATACATATTTCTTGGAAGCACTGTACAATGAAGTAAGGCCGGCCCCGCTCAGCATCTCGGCAGTATAAAGATGCCTAAAAAAAGAGCCTAATCCAACTAACATCGACATCCGAACCCAATGCTTTATCCAATGGGCAAATGCGGTTCCAAGCGAGGGATTCGAGTTTGCCTAAGTCCCTAAAACAAATAATTTCATGGGTGATATTGAGTGGTGATTCCCTATTTCTCCTACTTGAGTAAAGGATTATAAGTGCATTTATGCCATCCTAAGCTCTTTCAGTACTCCCCTCACTAATGCTTTGTTTTCCCGTAACAAGGAAAAAGGGTCTGTGATCCAAAAAGTGTTGAGTCGGACCTGCTGGCATTAACAATGGCGACTCCACTGGGGATAGAGATGTTGGTCCCGATGTTTGTACCTTGCTTCCAATTATTTATACCATTTTGGACCAACTTGCATTATGACACTTTTCGCATGTGCACAAACCTAAATAGCCCCGATGGTGTCAAATTATGATTCACCATGACTCCACTCGACTTATGGGTTAATTAGTTTGGCATTATCACCTTTAGCCTTAACTCAGTTCATCTGACCAGAGTCTGTAACCCATGTCCTAAAGGGGGTGTTTTTCTCTTAAGTTTGCAAAAGATGTGGGCCTCTCTGAACTTAACCTGTAACTCAAGTTCATAATGGAGGGCATCTCGCTAAAGGAACCCTTGGCCTTTTACCCTGACTCACCCAATGGAGTGGCCCTAGAAACTTTCAATAGGATTCTACCTTATCTTGCATGTGATTGGTTGATTTATGTCTATATGCTGCATTTGGTTTAATTGAGTTCTTAGTGACATGTATATCTTATACCTAGCAGACTAGACTTGAGTCAAACCTTTGTTAGCCTTTATATTGAAGGAAACGGTTATGCAACTTTGATGTTTGGTGAGAATAAGCCTTAAATAGGGTGAAATTTTAGATTTTATCCCTTCATAACGTGAAGATTTCCTTTCCCATAGATCCATTTTGCATTTTTACACATAGCTAAATAGCAAACAACACATACAAAACATCAACCTAGGTAGTTCTAAGTTTAGAAATACTTACAAACTCCTAAGTTTGATGTAGACCACAAGTATTCTACAAGCTTTGGATTCTTTGGTTCAACTCTTGAATCAAATTCTTAGCCTCCCAAGTGTTAGGCCTCTAGCTTGAAACACCAAAGCTCCACCAAATCACCTTCTTGCCTTGATTTAATTAGATATAAGTAACCTCTTTAGTGACCCTTACAAAACTTGCACTAATTCAATCTCCTTGTAAGATCACTTAAGGTTTTGTATATGTATGTTGTTTCTCTCCTTTTTGTGTCTCTACACAAAGAGTCTAACCTTAAGAACATTTCTTAAGTTATGTATTTATATTATGAGAAATCAAACCCTAATCACATGATAAGTGTACAACTCATCATGATAAGTATACAACTTGTATACTTATCTAGTGCACCAAGAATTATGTAGAGAATTAATACATCTCATGTATTATGTCTACATATATTCTTTACACATACCTATGAGATAAACACCTTATCTGAACATGGTCAAAAATTTACACATATAGGATAAAGCATGCCTAACATGACAAATTTGACCATGTCATGTTCACATGGATTTGGGCTTGGTAATTGGGCCAACACTTGGTCCAAGCCCAATCCATCTAACATATAGGCTTCGATTAAGTCCATGGGCTTTCTCAATATCTTGGATTAATCTTTGGTCCAAAACTCTTTTGGGCCATTAATCTAAGTCCAATTATAAACAACATATATTATTAATTTAATACTTTAATTAATATCTCATATTAATTAAGTATAAATTAATAATTAAACCCTTGGTTGAATTAGATTTCATGATATGCTAGAATCATTACTTAAAGCATAAATCTAATTTCATTAATCTTAATTAATTGATTAAACTCTTCAATCAACAATTAGATTAATATTAATGGTGATTTGGTTGAGCTCTTTTAGGTGTGACTTACTAGGTTCATGTCTAATTGGCAATGAGAATATAATATCAACACTTGATATTATTTGAAACCCATTTCAAGTCTAAATGTGAAAATCCCAATTTTACACATTTAGTTCTCATAAGTTGTGAGTGACCTTTAGCATCGATATCACAACTACCCAATTAGAAATGAATGCATGTATTGATTCACACGACCCCTTTGGTCATAATTACCGTGCACTAAAATTCCTTCATTAGAAAATCCCGATATAGCCTAAAGTCAAGGTTTAGTCAAACTCTAATAGCTTTATCATATGACCTCATCTCAAGTTTCAATTCTTGATAAAACATAATAGATACTAGAAACACCTTTCTAGCACTGAAACTCTTTCAGTCTATGTTATGTTTTTCCTGGCCAGGAACTTATTCATCAAGAACAAACTTAGATAGCATAGGATCTTATCCCAGTTCACTCCAAGTAATGAATCCCATCTTGGTCGAACACTCATCCCTATATTTAACCGACTAAAGCCACCACATGCCATATACCTATGTATGATTAACGCGAGTATGTAAGCGGTAACAAACCCTAACTGCTTAAATGTGGATGGCTATGTCGCCTCAGGTCAAAGGACTATATGCACCATTATGACCTAGATTATGATCGTTGACTATAAGTGAATATCCTCACGATAACAAATCTAACATCACTGTTCGATCCACCTATCACATGAGTATCCATATGTTTATTCTGATATCTCATATCAAGTAGCATGAGACTCACTACCTCCCACTATTAGTATCACATACTAATCAAAGAAAATAGAAAGAGGTGATAGTCAAATTAATATTATCCAAATATTAATTTATCGACTACGAACATTTTAT
>CATIWK010388968.1:0-16525 GCA_949634005.1 Mallotus japonicus
TTTGAGTTTATTTATATAGAATTTGTATTGTATTCCTTTTCAATTTAGGAATCCTTTAACTTTTTGATTTGGGTATTTTTCCAATTAAATTTAAATTATGTTTTCCTTTTTATTGTTTATTTGGGCTTTTTCCCTTCTTCCGAATTAATTTCTTTTTTATCTGAGAATTGTTGTTTTTTTCCCTTCTTCCGGATAAAATAAAATCATTCTTCTTCAAGAGATAAATCAATGCAAAATAAAAAAAAAAATTATAAAACACTTTTTACGAAAAAAAATATTACATCGTTCTTCTATAACAGTCATTAAAAATAATTTTCAAGGAGAATGCAGATCTCCTTTAAAGCTTCCACCTTTTGTTAGATCAGAGAGATCTATTGTGTATTTAAAGGGCTTCCAACACAGACATAGAAGAACAAAAGGAAAAACAATGTTAATCATTAATGTAATATAAGGTTTTTTTAAAATAAATTATCACATCAAAAGATATAAAAATTTATCACGGCACTTACACAAAGAAATTTAAATCAACAAAGAGAAGTGGATAAAATAGATAGATCAATGATCTATTGATCAGATCTCTCAAAATAATCACAGATATCTCAAACGATTAGTAGAAACAAAATATAAGCGAACAGATCAATAAGTGATGCTCTCAGAACACACAGATCATTATTAAGAGCAATGAGTCATTTGCATGCAGTAGGAGTAGTGGGCCGAGGGCAGCTAGGGTTTGGGATTGAGGGTTAAAAGGTTGAAGAAAGACGAAGGGGGTTAGGTTACAGAGAGAGAATAAAGAGCGTTAGGGTTAGAAAATGAGAGGCGGTGGTGAAAATAAGATGTCTGTTAGGGTTAGAGAAGAATGCGATATATATATACTCAGGGTTAATTAACCCTACTCATAAAACGACGTCGTTTTGAATGTCGGGAATTTGGGTGGGTTGGTTTTCTTACCATTAAAACTGAACCGCCATCTGAATCCGATGATTTTTGCCCAACACCCACCGACCCGCCTCTCACACTCTCTCCACTCGATCCAGTCTTCAATCTTCGGGCGGGTTATTGATTCGATTATTCGGGTGGGCGGGTATTTGCACACCCCTAAGAACCAGAATGAAAACTACAGAATACAAACTATAAATAGCCCTTACATAGGACTGTACTTATTGGTTTAGAAGACACGACTCGGGTGAACTTCTCTCTCATTATTCTTCTCAAACCTCTTTTTCAATACCAAAAATGGTAGGGTTAAGGTTTGATCGAGGTTTGGTTAGGTCTTGAAACGGTGTAATTGGTGGTCGGGTAAGGTTTTCATGGTTCAGTGGGTTTTGAAATGGTTTGAATGTCAATTCTCTTCATCAAATTGATTGTCCGATGAGACATTTTAGCTTTTTCATCATCGACTATCAGGGTTTTGAAAAATGACTCCAACACCGTTTACGATACAAACCAGTTTATCCCAAATCCAAATCCATTTAGTTTTTTGTTGTATCGTGTCGTTTAAAGGGGTCGTCTCACAAATTGTTAGCCCTAAATTAGCATTTAGATTATGTGGATGTGAAATTCATAAACATAGAGTTTAGCTACTTCACCTTAAATGTCAGATTTTGATCAAATTGCAATTGTGCTAAATTTTCAAATAATTAGTTAAATTGAGTTAGATTTGCCAAATTTTAAAATTTGGTACAAATTTACAAAAGATAAAAAATGTAGTGATTTTTTATATCAATATGCCTTAAAAAATATTATATTATAAAAAATTAATTTTTAGATTTCCATAAAAATATTATTTTATGAAAATAATTATTATTTATATTTGATGAATTGAAATAATTTTTTAAAAATAAAGTAGGTTGTTGTATTTTAAAATAGAGTTATATAGAAGATATCGAAATAGTTAACTCAAGATAAATAAATAAATAAGAAATGCAGGCGGATGACCACTTCGTTTTTTGTCCAGACATCCCATTGGCATCTGTCTGTTTCCAGTTCAAAACCTTACAAAAGAAAGTCAGTTAAAAAAAAAAAACCTTAAAAAAGAAATCAAAATTTGAAAAAAAAAACCAAATTAATTAATATTTAAAAACATGTGAATTTAAAATTGTCCAAATTTGAAGTTTTATTTCTGAACTTGGCACGATTATTATTATTTTTTTTTTGAAAGGCGCACGATTATTTTTAATACTTATCAAATTTTATTTTTTCTTATTAAATTAGTAAATTTAAAAATTTTATTTAATATTAATAATTTTTTCTTATTAAATTAGTAAATTTAAAAATTTTATTTAATTTCATTTTAAACGATTAAAATTATAAAACTTTATTATTTTGATTTAATTTTTAAATTTTTTAAATTTATTTTATGGTTTATAATTGTATATACTGAAATTCAAAATATTTTAAATAAAAACAGTTCCGCACGTTAATTGAACAGTCTTAATTTCTATAATCTCTATAAATATATTTATTTTTATTTTTATTATTTTGATTTAGGAAAAGGTCCAATTTAGCCCCTAATGTATGGTGCGAGGCTCAATTAAGCCCATGATCTATTTGTTGGCTTAAAAACATATCTAACGTTATTCAATCCGGTCATTTATCCCCCTCAACAAGGTTTGACATTTGTGAAAATTATAAATTAGTCCCTGAAATTGTTTTTCTATCAAATATTTGATGTTTTAAATTTTAATAGACAAAATTAACCTTAATTTTTTTTATTAATAGTATAATCTTAAGGAAATTATTTTATTTAATTATCAGTCTCTTTAAACTAAACTATTAGCATAATTGAAATTAATTAAAATTAAAAATAAAAATGTAAATCAAAGAGAAACAAATTATTATATATATATATATATATAATTTTAAATTAGTTAAATAAAAATCAAAAATTAAAAATATAACATTGTCAGATAATTTTTTATATATTAAAAAATAAAAATGAAATATAAAGTTTATTTATTTTAAATGACCTAACCCTGAGAAATTTCAATATTAAGCATTTTGTTAAAAGTATATCATCAGCAAATAAGAGTAAAGACTCCAAATGTTATATTATTTATACTTATTTTTATTTAACTAATTTAAAATGAAGCATTCAAACACATACGTATATACTTCAATTTATATTTATATTTTTAAATTTTGTTATTGTAGATTACGCTTATAATTTAATTTAGAAAGGTTGACAATTAAGTATAATATTTTTCTTAAAAATTATATTATTAGTAAAAAATTGAGGACAAATTTATCATTAAAATTTAAAACTTGAAATATTTTGATACAAAAATAATTTCAGGGACTAGTTTATAATTTTTCTAGATTTCAAATCTCTTAAAATGGGTTAAAAGACCAGATTCAATAACGTTAGGTGTGTTTTTGAGCCAAAAAATAGATTATGGGCTTTATTGAGCCTCGCACCATACATTAGGGGCAAAATTGGACCTTTTTCCTTTTGATTTTAATTTTTTGCATTATGACTGGAATTGACCCGTTTATATTAGGTAGTTGAGGTCCTCATCCACTGCAATTCGGCAAGTTTTGTTGTTTTCATTTATTCTCTATTGGTTGGTTGGTTGGTTACTGCTGCTATAGTATCTATCCAGTCAAAAACCTCAGCCATCTTGCACGATTACTTCCGTTCGTCTCCATTCGGGTATTGTTTCTTCGCCTTAGTCTTATTGTCATCTTTGTTTTTGATGTTTAATAGTGTTCATTTTGGTATCTTCAAGAATTTTATTCCTTTCCTTTTTCTCTGTTGAGAATTTTGTGCTTGCTTGATAGTTTTGATTGTTGATCTTGGTTGCTTAATGTTAATTAAGTTCGTATTTAGTTCTTTGGTTATCGCAGCTTCAAGAATTTACTTTTTGCTTTCTTGAAAATGATGTTTTTACTTGCTTTTGTGTGTGTGTGGGATTATGATTTGTCGGTTATAAAGAATTTAGGGCTAATTGTGCGTTTGTGTGATTGTGGTCTGTTAATGAATGTAAAATTGATGGTTTTGAGGTTCAAATTTGCACTGGCTTTACATTTTTTGTTATTGATGTTTGGAATGCAAGAGCTTCTTTTTTACAGAGTTCAAGAACTTGTGCTGAAGACAGATGCGTTTTAGTGCGGTAGTAGCTCTTAAGAATTTCTCAGTACTATATATATCTACTTAAGTAGGGGATTAAAATGGTCCTGTGTTTGTACCTAAGTACAGTTGAGTCAACAAGTATCTAGGATTTGCTTTGAATCTTGATGACATGGTTTTGCCCTTTTACGGGATAATGAATAGTGCTCCCTTTAACTAATCCTTGTTTTGATCTTTCTTACATTATTTTGTGATACAATTATGATTCCCAGCAAAAACTCCAGCTTTTTCTACCTGCCCAGTGCCCTCACAGCAATCCTTCTATTACATGTGTGAACTGCGGCATCATGACTTCTTTTTATGACATTAATTTTGGTTTCTTTTGTAGATTGCAATTATGGCTGATAAAATAACGGCAGAGAAGATCTTAAATAACATAGTAGAAACCATTTCTGAAAATGTTCCAAAGCAGAAATCTGTGTCCTTTTTTGAGGAAGAGACAAGCTCAGTAACTGCTCGTTTCAGTCGGCTCTTTGGACGTCAAAAACCATTGCATCATCTTCTGGGAGGTGGAAAGTGTAGGATAATTTGGCTCTGCTGTCCTGTCTTGATAATTTCTACTTCTTTGCATTTGGATAAGGATTAAAACAAGTTAACTTTTGATGGATTAACACTTAACCTCCTTTATTCTTTGCTTGGCATCCAAATTGTTTAACTGTCTTATAGTGTATTTTTGTTAACCTTTTCTTAGGTTAAAAAAGATTAAAAATGAAAATGAAAATTAAATTTTTTCTCTTTATTAATCTTAATAATCTTAATTAAATAGTATATAATTCACTTTTTTTTTTTGAAAAAAAAAAATCTATATTAAACATATTTAACCATTAACACATTAATCATTACTCTCCATCTCAAAAATCTCACTAGACATGGTTAATAGCTTAATGGTTAAGCCTGCAACAATTAAATCCACTCTTAACTGTTACTTCTATAATTATTAACCTTGTTCCTTTAACCCTAATCAAGATGCACACTTAATGTTTTCTCACTTGTCTTTCAACCTTAAATCTTGTAGCTGCTGATGTTCTCTTATGGAGGAATAAGAAGATCTCTGCCAGTGTACTAACTGGTGCAACAGCCATCTGGGTGCTCTTTGAATGGCTTAATTATCATTTTCTGACTCTTGTATGCCTTGTATTGGTTCTTGGTATGCTTGCTCAATTTGTTTGGACAAACGCGTCAACATTAGTTAACAAGTAAGTAAAAGCAACTTCTTGTTAGTGCTATTTGTTGTGTTTGAATCTGTAATATTTTATGTTTCTTCATGGGAATAGGTCACCGTCGAAGGTCCCCCACCTTGTGCTACCTGATGATGTATTTATTGGTATTGGCCGATCAGTTAGCATTGAGGCTAACCGTGCTTTACAGTTTCTTCAGGATGTATCATGTGGAGGAAATCTGAAACAATTTCTTGTGGTGTGTTTGATTTTTTTGAAATTTTCTCAATATTTCATTTTGCTGCAATGGAAATTCATCTGCCTCTCTTAATTCTGCAACTATCTGAATTTGGCTATCATTTGTTTTAAGAACATTGACACAGGAAATTAATAAACTACCATGATGAACATTCTTTTAAGCAACAAGTAATTGAACAGTTAATTTTAGCATATGGTTATGCTTAGCAGTGAGTGTCGCTCGGGTTTGGTTCAAAATTGAATTCGTGAAAATCAATTAATCAAGTATTATTAAATGTAAAACTGAACTGAACTGAGTATGAGTCTATAATTAAACTGAACCGAAATGATACTTCAGTTCGGTTTAATTCGGTTAATCAGTTTGCTAATTATACATTTTTAAGTAATATCTAAGTTTTATTTAGTCATTTAATATTTTAATGATATAACAAAAACAATTTTTAGTTATAATTTTAATATTTATATATAAAATTTTTTTTTAAATAATGTCATATATATATATATATATATATATCTTTGATAAAAGCATACTGACCAAAATTCTTTTAGTTAGAATTTCGGTACAATTTGGTTATTTTTTGGTTATCTTGGTTTGACTGGACAAATGCTCACCCCTAGTTATGCTCGAGGATTTTAATTTAAATGGTTACTGATGAGGCATTTGCATGTGTGTTGGATTTCATTTGCTAAGAATCTAATGAGGAGCACACAAATTTTCAGGTTGTAGCAAGCTTGTGGGCTGCTGCTATCATTGGGAGCTGGTGCAATTTTCTAACTGTTTTATATGTTGGTGGGTTTGCCAATTTCTTAATCTTCCCACTTTTCCTGTTTTGAGATTATATGTATATGTATATATATGCTCCTATTTCGGTTCAATATAACAGATGATGAATGATTCAGGTATAATAATTTGACGTCTTGAATAGGTTTTGATTACCATTGCACTGTATACAGCTTATATTTGAGAATTCTGATTCTGGTAGCTCTATTGTTTTTAAGGTTTTGTTGCTGCTCACACTTTGCCAGTCCTGTACGAGAGATATGAAGATCAAGTGGATGACTTTGTTGACAATGTACTTCAACAGCTCCAGGGTCACTACCGTAAGCTAGATGCTGGTCTCCTTAGTAAGATCCCCAAGGGAAAACTTAAGGGGAAAAAGCATGAATAGATTTATTAGTGTACATACTTTGGATTTTAATGCACCTTGATGTTGACTTTCATCTGTGAAATAGTACGATATCATTAAATAAAATGTTTACATCAGAAAGCTGGTTTGCAGAAGGAAAGCCCCTTTTTTTTTTTTTTTTTTCTGAAAGTATAATTTTTATCCGTGGTTTTGACTTGTGATAGAATTAATCGTGTTTTTTTTTTTTTACCCCATGTGCAATAGGTTTTACATTTCTTTACCCTTTTAAATAATATCATTAACAATCTATTGTTTAATGTTAAAATATTATGGATGTTTCTGTTGTAAAATTTTTTATTGAGTAATATAGCATTCAATTAATTATAATAAACCTACAATGAATTAATTTTAGATGTAATTAAATTTAAATGTATTTTAAATTTTATTATGAATAAAAAGAAATAAGTTTTCAAATAAAATTATAATGTATTTTGAAATATATTGATTATAAATTATATATAAAATAAGTTTATTATTGAAATTTAATATTATATTAATGTTTTTTCATAAAATAATAATAATTTTTTTTTTCATCTAAAAATAATTTTGATATTAGTTGATAGGTATTAAAGTGTCAGAAATATGAAATGTAAGTACTTAAATGTCATAAACCTTTAGGCATCACAATTTAGATTCTGAATTTCGTAAGTGATGCATAGAAATTTCGAGCGTACCTAATTCAAGACTTAACTCGCGTACCTCGCGATATAGTCTTGGGCAACGTTTTGAAGACAAGAAGGCTCGCATTGCAGTCCCTTGAGTCATGAGGGAAGAGCATTGGCTATTCCTGGCTAGAGAAAAACTACTGACTTGATACTGCATTGTCACAATAAATCAATCTATTGTTCTAGTTCTAGAGAGTCTCTCCCGTAAAGAGAAGAAATCATCTTTGAGCCTGGTCTAGGTATGAGATCATTCCCATCTAGTAGCCCAGCCCTTTTGACAAGAGTAGTTACGCCTTTTCCTAAAGTCCTTGCTTAACCACTAAGATTTAGCCTAGCCATATGCTATTAGATTGATACTTTTTCCTTTCTCACTCACTAATAGAGCAAATATATGGTTCACTAGTCTGCCACCCAACTCCATCAACACTTGGCTGGAGATGTGTACAACATTTTTCAACAAATATTTCCCACATTTAAAAGTGCTGAGAATCAGAAATGAGATTAATTCATTTTATCAAAAGGAAGATGAAATTTTTTTTGAGTGTTGGGATATCAACGAAAACATGGCATATCAAAATAAACTTACGGACATCGTATCCCTATAATTCAGGGTTAGGTTATTAAGACATCTCACATTTACTCTTTTCAGGCAAGTTATACCTCTTCAAATCTTAAGGTTTAGCAAATTAGTCAACCTGTCATAACCATTAGAGTCATAATGTTTGAGACATATGGCCTAATTGGTATTAATTGTTTTGGATCATAAGAAATAAATAGTATATAGCAAATGTGTCATGATAGAATGACTCGGTTTGTATCGACCTTTTAGGTTCAAATGGGTATATAAAGTATAATAAGGGTTAACTTGATTCAAGTCAGCCAAGTATAAGATACACATGCCACAAAGGACTCAGTTAAACCAAAACAAATCACATAGGCATAAATCAAGCAAACACATGCAAAATAGGGTGCAAACCTAATAGAAGTTTCTAGGGCCATTATATGGGTGAGTCAGGGTAAAGTTTATGGGTTCCTTTAGCAAGATGCCCTCCATTATGGACTTGAGTTACATGCCAAGATTAGAGGAGCCCGACATCTTTTGCAAACTCAAGAGAAAACTACCCCCCTTAAGGACTTGGATTACAGACTCTGGTCAGATGAGCTTGGCAGATTTTCTTGAACTAAGTTAAGGCTAAAGGTGAAAATGCCAAACTAATTAACCGATGAATCGAGTTGAGTCATGGTGAATCATATTTAGACACCATCATGGTTATTAGGCTTATGCAGGTGTGAAAAGGGTTGTGATGCAAGTTGGTCCTTAATAGTATGCATAATTGGAAGCAAAGTACAAACGTTGGGATTAACATCTCTATCCCCAGTACAGTCACTACTATTGATTCCAGCGGGTCTGACTTAGCACTTATTTAGATCATAAAACCTTTTTACTTATTATAAGAAAATATAGGGTAAGTGAGGGGAGTACTTGAAAAGCTTAGGGATGGCATAAATGCACCTATAACCCTTTACCCAACCAGGAGAAATAAAGAGTCACCACTCTATATCACCTGAGAAATTGTCTGGTTAGGGACTAGGCAAACTTAGATCCCTCGCTTGGAACCAAATTTGCCCACATTTTAAAGCATTAGGTTAGGATGTCAATATCAGCAGGAGCAGGCACTTTATATTCAAGGCATTCCTATACTGCTCGAATGCTGGGCAGGGCCAACTTTGCTAGTTTAATATAGTGCTTCCAAGAAATATGTACTATTATGGATCAACTTCTACACACAAATGTAAACAGGATATACACAAGCACTCAAAAACATGTCATGGCATATGAACATAAAAATCATATCATAAAATATAGACATGTAAACATAGTGCTTATATTAAAATATGATGCATAAATCATGGTAAATTTGACATGTGAATTGTAAGTGTGAGATAATTAAGAAACCAACTTATTCATCACATGGTAATTATTGCATAAACATGGCAAAATCATGATATTCATATTATGAAGAAGTCTAAACCTATTATTCTAAACATGCTAAGAAATAAAATAAAATAAAATAAAAAAATAAGCAAGTAATTAAAAGAGATAAGAGAGAAGAATAGCCAACACATTTGCAAACATCTCCTCCATGATTGCTCCATATTCTGAATTTCAGGGCCATAAAATATTTTTTTGTGAAATGAAAGAAAAGAAAATGAAAATTTTTAAAAATAATTTTAAAAGCCAAATAAATAAAGAAAAGCATTAAAAAAAATCTAACAATAACTTGTGAAGGTATTTGTGAACCATTAATTCATAATGTGAGTTTCCATCAAAATAGGCCTCAAAATATCAATTTTGTACCTTGGATGGATGAATTTTCACATCATACATAACCAAAATTATTATTTTATAAAATAAGAAAATAAAAGAAATTTTGATCAACACTCTTGCATTTTCATGAGTCATTTGAACTAAAGAGAATGCAAAACAATAAAGTCATAAAATAAAATACAATGCATCTCAAAATATTATATTTATGAGAGGCAAATGAAAAAGATGATTTTTTTTTATTGAGAAATCATGAAAAGTATAGGAAATGAGGTGAAAAAAAATTGAATATTATTCAACCATAAAATAAAGAAATTAAAGAAAATGAATGATTCTTATTTAAAATTGGAAACAAATAGAATCCCATCCTTTATTAAAATAAGGGAAAAATCCCTTATTAAATGGAAAATGGAAAACGGACAAAATTTAATCATAAAATATGAGAAATAATCTTTACAAAAATTGAAAAATGAAATAAAGGTAAAAAAAAAAAGGTAAATGAACCTTTTTATTAAAATAAAATAGTTTGAATATAATTACCTCTTTATTAAAGGGAAATATTGTGAATACTTTTTGGAATTGAAGGTCAAAATGAGAACATATCATAAAAAAGAAAATGATCATAAGAAATCACAAAAAAATTTAATTATACAAGTAAGCATATGTATCATATTGGTTTATTTTGGGTATATCTTTGGTATATGATTCAAAATTTGAGTACAAATATAATAAACAAGATTAACACAATCAACCATCTGAACAAGGTAATTAAAATAATAACAATGAACCAAAATATTAGAGATGGAATATAGAACAAGAATCCAGACAAAATAAAGCATATATAATTGAAGTAAAAGGCGTGAGATAAGGGATATAGATTTGAACAAAGTGAATCATAAATATAATCAAAATAGAAGTCATAAGATGAAAAATGAGAATTTGCACAATAAAATAGAATCAAAATAAAAACAAGAATTAAAGATGTTGGTGTTTGCACAATCTAAAAGCACACGGTATCATCTAAGTAGTAATTAAATATCGATCCCACATGGATTTGAGAACTAATTATTGAATTACTCTTAGTATTTGCTTGTTTAGAAGGTCAATTTTTAATTTTAAAGCTATGAAGATAAAAAAAAATTGATAAACTTAAACTAACTACTCTTAATTTCACTATGTGATTAATTATTAGGGTTTTTATCCCCGACTCAAATTTATCTAAGAATCATGTCAACTTTCGTCTCAATTATGAATTCCATCTTATTTTCCAAACATCTTATAAACTATGAAAGTCCCTCTCAAGTACTCCCTCAAGTGATTGCTTATGACCATTACCTGATTATTAGCTCTCACTAACTCAAGCAATTAATCATGTTCAATGTTTAAAGCACAACTTTTAAGGGGAATATTAACAATTGAACTATCTCTCAACTAATTCAATTAATTAATAGATTATTATTGTATTCTCAATATAATCAATCTCTCGATCTAACCCTATTGTCTAAATCCATTTTAATGGGTAATCAGTCCAATGAAAATTATTGATTAGAAATTCAACCTAATCAAGTACATGTTAAGTCGGGTCTAAAAACCCTAACTAATAATTTAGCTACTCATAGAATGTGAAGAAGAGGGAGAAGAGTAAATAAAAGAACTCAACATATTTATTATAATATAAGAATTGAATACAAGAAGAAAAATAAAAGAAAAACCCCTTTTCCCTTAAATGAACCTTCCATAAAAGTTCAAACATCGGGATGCATAGCTATATGCCTCAATGCGCATGGTCGTGTGCCCTTAGATTTCTAAAAATCATGTAATCAGTCATGGCCATACATATGTAGGCACATAATCGTGCTTGGTCTGGATATGGCAGCTCAATATTCTTTAAATCAAGTATGGTTTTGCATCCACAAGCACATGACCATGCTTGAATGGCTTTTTTGTAGAGTCTTTGCACTTGGCTCAGGCACAACCGTGTGCTCTAAGGCACACAGCCATGCATCTTTATCCTCATCTTGGAAAGTGCAATTTTTCTCACTTCCATAAAGATCTTGAGTTCTACTCTTCAAGTCCTTCACTTAGCACTTTACTCATCGACTCCGCATTGAGCGCATCTATTATCAAGCAAATAAATAAATAATAAAAACATGAAAAGCAACTACAAAAATAACAAAAATCTAATTAAACTAATAAATCTCCTAAAACATCTAGACTTAATATTTTTTTACTAAAATACGTCAATAGTCAATTCTAACCTAGACTTTAGACACTTAAAACCTAATAAATTAGCACTCACAATTTAGTATTTTTCATGCTTATCATTAGTAGAAGTTAGTAATTTTTAGTAATTGGAGTTGAGATCTTGAGATTGATAACAAGAGGTATGTATAAGATGGAATGTATGATGCTAATGCAAATGCATAAATCACACAAACACTAAATAAATCTGGGGTTTATGCAAATATGGTGAATGATGCAAGTTGGGGTGCTCACAAAATGAATGCAAATTCCAGGGTGCATGTAAGAATGATAGTGATGCAAGCTGGGGTGCATGCAAGGATGCATCTAGAGGATCTAAAAATGAGCATACGCATGGTAGTGATATGCACCAAGCAAGTGATATCCAATCATTCACATGGATGCATGAAATGCAATAATGCAAGAGAAATAGTGGGAGAAGTAGAGATAGTACTTATTAAGAAAAATAAATAAGAGTTAGTGTAATCAAAAGGACAAATGCTAAAGATTAGACATGAATGTCACAAATAGGCACAAAAACTTGAATGAACTCCTTACATGCTAATGATCAAGAAACTAATCATGTAAATGAAATTACAAGAATACAAATCATTGTTAAAATCTCAATTGATTGATAAATCATCAACAATAAACATAAGACTCTGAATTGTTAGCAATCAAGATAATCAATAAGTATTTAGGCAAGAACAATAATCAAAGACTACGATTATTAACAACAATGAGACAATACACATAAATTAGGACTTACAACTAAAAACATTATAAAAAATGACTGACAAATCAAATAAATCACAAAAACCCTAAATTGGATAAAGTTCAAAAAGAATGTTAACATAAAATCAAAGCAACAATCAAAATAATAATCAAAGACCTTAATCCTCAACAACAAGTATATATCACTTACTATTCAATACTCAAAACAAGAATCATAACCAAAGCAAGTCACAAATCATAAGAAAACTCAACAAAAATTAATAAACAACAAATCAAATAATTAGCAAAGATCATAAGCACAATCATTATTTAAATTCAAGAACAAAGATCGCTTTAGAAGACTAGTAAAGATAAGATTGAAAGATTAAAAAGGAAATCAAAATAAAATCATTTGAAAAAACTTCAATTTTATTATCCTAAGACCTTTAGGGAGGGTTAGAAAGTAGATTGTACAACTATAGACCTTTATGAACCCTAAAGACCATCATTGCAGTTATTTGGAATATGAAAGAATGTATGAAAAATTTTGGCTTATGAATAGTGGGTCTAAGGGCCACCAATGGCCAATTTTGTTGATGAATGGTTGGTCCGGCTGTTCATTAAACAAAATCGGCCGGTCATCACCAAATAACTCAAAAATAACACTTTTTTCAATAAAAACTCAAAATTAAAGCCCTGAACCCCAAAACTAATATGATAATCGATAAGTATGATGTTATTGAAGTTTTAGCCTCAGACTTAAGGCAGGAACTCAACAAAAAAAAGTCTTGAATAAAGATAAGTTAGTGAGAAGCTTGAAGGTTTAAGTGAATTTTTAGGTGAGTTTTAATGTTATTTATGGGTTGATTGATGAGGAAAGGTATTGCTGGAGGTTGATTATGGTTTATGATGAGTTTATGTGAGATTTTGGTTGAGAAATTGAGAACAAAAAGAAAGAAATTTAGGACTCAAACAAAGCTCTTTCTATTTTGGCATAATTTCCCCTTATTTTTCTATTTTGCTTTTGGTTTTTGGTGTGATTTTTGGGTAGGGATTTTTTGAGGTATTTTTGAGTATTTTGAGAGGGTTTTGGGTGTGATTAGAGTCCCTAAAATGCTTCTTAGAAGCTACTTTTTATAGACAAACAAGGTTAGTGGCATAGGTGTAATTTAGCAAAGTTCAAGGATAAAAAAGGAAATAAAATATCCTTTTCCATTATTGAGTTGACACTTGTCCTTATATATTCCAAAAATGGAATATTCTAAACTTGGTACGTACTGTTGATGCCAGTGGGTCCAACTCAGCACCGTTTGGATCACGATCCCTTTTTCCTTATTACGGGAAAACAGAGGGAATGTGAGGGGAATACTGGAAGAGCTTGATGATGGCATAAATGCAATTACAATCCTCTACCCAGCTAGAAGAAATAGGAGTCGCCACTTGGTATCACCCGAGAAATTATTCGGTTAAAGACTAGGCAAACTCGGATCCCTCACTTGGAACCGCTTTCGTCCATTGGAAAAACATTGAGTTTGGATGTCGATATTAGCAAGAGCAGACTCAATATCTTAGAGGCATCTCCATACCTCTCGAATGCTGAGCAGAGTCGGCCTTGCTAGTTATATACAATGCTTCCAAGAAATATTTACCATTTAGGATAAACCATTACACACAAACGCAAGCGCAATATGTTCACACAAGCACATAATAACAATAATAATATGATAAAATGATGCATGAGCATTGCATAATGCATGGACATATAAATAAACATGGTAAAATATGATGCATGATCATGGCAAGTGTAGAACTACCATGGTATACATTACATGCAAATCCTAATGGCTCAAAAAAATATTCATGACATAAACTTGGCATGGAATCATTGCCTGCAATCAATAATCATGCAATCATAGGATATTTATCACACACATGTCATGAATTTCTATGCGTGGCATCCTAATTATGTCAAATGAAATAAATAGCAATAAAAATAAAAATAGAAATAATAGAGATATCCTGCTCTTCATCTTGTCCTTATTTTCCGAGTTTAGGGGCCATTAATTTATGAAAAATTGATATTTAAAATGAAAATAGAAAATAAGATGAAAAATGATTGAAAAGTGCATAAAAAGAAATAAAGGAAAATCAATATTAAACAAAAATCATTAAATAAGATTTATTGAAGAAATAAAAGGTAGTAAAAATACCACATTTATGGTGATTAATCAGTCAAATTAAGGTCTTTAATCAATAATGTGTTCAATTTATCAAATTAGGCCTCAAGATGTGAAATCTTGTACCTTTGATAAAATTGAATACACATAATCGATTATTGCCTTATTACCTTCCCAACAATCATCATAAGTGGTTTTAAAAAGAAGGAAAATGAAATAATTGATTTTTAGGCTTTGGTTGATTTTCAATATTATGAATAAATGCACAACACAAAATGACATGCAATAAATAAATATTCACAAATAAATATAATAATGGAAAATTTGCATGCAAAAAGAGAACATGAAATAATATAATCAAAATAGAAAATAAAAGGTGACAAAATAATAGAAAAATTCTTTAAGTGTAATGAAAAGAAAATTCAAAATAAAATAGAAATTATTATGAGAAAAGTTATTGAAATAAAATAAAAAGGATATTATAGTTAAAATCAAGATAAAAATGGAAATAAAAATTATATTAAAAATTGAATTATTTAGCCAAAATTAAGAATTAATGCAAATAAATTGGAAAAATGCATAAAATAAATAATTAATATTAGATATGTAGTAAAAAGGCCAAAATATTGAAATAAAAAGAAATTAGAAAAAGAGATAAGTATAGAAAGTGAAATAAACATTTATGAAGAAAAGAATATGTTAACATAAAAATGAAAAGGTTAAATAAATGAAAAATAATATTCTAGAGACATGTAAATAAAAGAAAAGAGGCAATAAATGAAATTAAAATAGAAATTGAGGCGTAGAGAGGAACAAATAACAATTAAAATAAAGAAAACAATGTAGTAGAGATGCACATATGGAAATAATAAATAAAATGAACATAAGAATGAGATGAGAGTAGAGATTATGACAATAAATGATAAATAAAATAATAAAAGAAAGTATTAGAGAATTGTGAAACAACATGACAATGAAAATAAATAAATAAAAGATGGACAATTATAATGAAATAATTAAAGCAACGAAATAATAAATTGGGCATAAAATAAATAGAAAGTGAGATTGAGAGTAGAGAAAATAATAAAGAAAAATAAAGTAAACAACAAAATAAAAGATAATTAAAATGTAAACGTAGAGAATGGAAAATTCAGTGTAGAGATTGGGATTATGAGCTTGATAATGAGCAATACAATATATGATCAATATATAATATTTTGACAATAAATAAAATGTTTGAAAAGTAAATTGCAATAAAAATAAATGTTAGTAGTTAGTAAAGTTAATAAAGTTAGTAATGTTAGTAATTGAGATTAGGGCTAAGCATGGGTCTTGGAGAATCCGAACCGTCCCGAAAAACCGAACCCAAAATCTCGAGAACCGAAAATCTCCGTTGACCATTTGACTTTCTCCGAACCGAACCGTCCCGAAAGTTTTTATTGGGACGGGTTCGGAGAATTTGAAATCTCCGAACCGCTCCGAATTGTACCGAACCGCTCCGAATTGTACCGAACCGAAGATCCGAAACTAGAACCGATAATTTAATAGAATTAGAGTTATATACATATATATTATAAAAATTATCATTATATTATAAAGATTTTTGCAATAATTATATTCAATTTATTAATATTGGACATACTAATTTAACGTGTAATTTAAAATAATGTC
>CATIWK010389167.1:0-11204 GCA_949634005.1 Mallotus japonicus
ACTTCATCTTAAGTGTATCTTCTACTGCTCAAACTTTCACGTCATCCAATTCCTGGCCTGATACGATATGGGTTCACAAACTTTCATTACATTCTTGCAAATAAACTAATTTTATGTAAATTTTCCAAAAAATAAGGTAAAGATTTTTCGGCTTTTCAAGAAAAAAGTTGGTACGTAGAATATTGGAAATGGCAACTTGGCAAGAAGTGGACAAATGATTTAGAAGTCGACACGGCATTTCTTTCATTTCTTGGATGAAGCCATGAACACGTCCAATTATTAATCAAAAGTTTTGGTTATTTTGCGTTAACATCTCATGTGCATCATCTCAACTTCATCTTCTTGCGTAACTATATTACTCTTTTAGTTGCACACGTGATGCATTTTGTTTTTTCAACCGTAACACACTCTCATCTCTTTTTTCTTCTTTCTTATCACCATTTTTTTTAAGGTATCACTACTCTTTTTTCTTGGAGGATTATCTGTGCGAAATTTATCATATATATGTATATAAATATATAAACCGGTAAGAAATTTAAATGTTTTTACTAAAAATTTAAATTCAAATCTTATATATATAGAAAAATAAATGCTACAAAAATTTTGATCTCCTTTTAGAGTTCACTCAATGCTAATTAGTTGGAGACGTTTTAATATACCCGAAAAAAATTTTCAAAAACACACGGCACACATGTATATGTATATATACGTATATGTAATAAATTATGATTATATCCAATGGAAATCAACTAAATCTTAGTTACTTAAAATCCTAATTGCTTTCACTCTTAAGAATACAATGTATTTGTTATTTAATACAGAACACAAAGACTTAATTTGTGTGCTATTTTGACAAAATGATGGTCTTAGAGAGAAATTATCACTTGACTACTTTCTTACTGGCTGGCACAAGACTTTGATTATATGATTTTGATGGTTTCCATATTCCTTCAGGATGATGTTTGACAAGTACACACAAATGCAAACAAATTAATTGCCCAATTTTTTAATTTTCACAAAAATATGTACAGCTCCATGGTCCACTCAAGTTGCTTATATGGAATGGAAGCCGAAGCACCTTCTCTTCTTGATGACCCACTACTGCAAAACAGTCTATATATAGACTGCCCTAATTATAACCATAACCTGTTACTTTCATGAGGTTTTTAATTAAAGAAAGAGTAGTGCTATTTGTTTTGATTTGTACGTTTAATAATCTATGTGAAAGTAGGAGTGAATGATAAAGAAGCGTTGATGAAATTAGCTGACAAAACATAAAGAAGATGATAACATATAGCCTTAATTACCCAACTTTATTGCATTCCTTTTAAAAGGTTTTAGACATTGATAACAAAACTTCTGAAATATATAGTTTTCTTATACGTTTACGGTTTACCACTTAACTACCATTTATGATTAGATGTGACTGATAGCTTTTAGAAACCTACAAGATTTCCATGCACAGACACTCGGTGAAAAAGGTAAAACAGTGAGTAATCACCAACCCTAACACACTTGAGGCCTAACTCAAGTGGCAAAAGCACTTTGTTCTTGAAAGGTTGAGGTCATGGGTTCAATACCCCCTCCCCTCACTAGGCATGTGAAACCCACCCTTGGTGATGGTTTACAAAAATGATTTCCAAATAATAACTGCTAATTGCCCCCCTCCCCGTCCCAATGATACTGGGTCCTGTATCAAGTCAAAAAAAAAAAAAAAACCAACCCTAACGACCAGTAGGCTCCTGAACCAGGAACCTTCAACTTCTTGTATTTTCTTGAGTCAGCCTCATTCAAAGCAGAACAAAACTCCTAACTTAAAAGGAATTACACCCAAAAATTGGGATAACTTTAGGCTTAGCCTGATATTCTTTAGACCCAATGAACTTTTGGGCCTGAATCTTTAGAACCAATGAAATTTGCTTGTCTTTTTTTTAAGGCAATGTACTGTCGTTTCATTGCCACAACAGTTGCGTTCTGTTCCTATTTTATTTCCTTCTTTACTGATTAGACAGAAGCGGTAATCAAAAGAATGAAAGGCCAAATGGCCCGGGAACAATGGTAAGAATCAAATGAAATGATCTAATTTTATTATTATGAGTAAAAAAGAAATATGTACAAACCACAAATAAAATGGGGGCTAGCTAGCAGCCCCATATGATGAGAAATTGTATGTACACAATTCTGTACAAGAGTTGTATAACCAACTTTTGAGAGGATAATCAGCTAAAGCTTATTATTAAATGTCGAAGTACTTTGGATCGGATGGATAATCATATTCTACATGTAGCTGCAATGCGAAAAAGAATGTTTCAATAGTCAGGATCGCCGCGAAATAGATGCAGCATTTGAGTAAACTCATCGACAAGTAATAATCTGAAGAGGTTAACTATTGATCCTTCTCTTTGTTTCTTATTACTGTAGTTCATTACACGAATGAACATCATGTTCATCTTCATTTGAAAATTGTAAGATGCATACGACAGATTCAACAGGAAACAGATTGAAGCATGCATTTCTTCATAAGTACGTAATATATTCTCATGAGCATGCAAATTTACCTTGCCCTCATCAGAGTCTGAATGCCGCTGTGGGAACACCACCTTCATATTGCTATACAGGTAGAAACGGCGATCCCCTTCCGTGTCCATGTTGCTTCCTGCCGGTGCAGATGAAGGATCGGATTTGCACCTCCGGACTGACCTTATACATTTCTTGGGAGGACACAAGAAGCGGAGATGAAGAGCATAACGAAGAACACCAGCTCCAGAAGTATTTTCATTGGCCTTTGAAGGACTATGTACAGGTTTTAACACACATAAATTGGACGAATTTGGAGGGCTGTTGTCCTCCATGCCCATATTCATACATTTATTACCGTCATTCAGGGATCCTATTATATGTTCAGCCTTAAGTCCTTTTGAATTAGAGGCCTCCCTCCCACCAGCTAAAGGATGACTATTGTCTGGGATTGAAGATTGCTTGGCATCATTTTTTATGTCAATATCTTTACTCCTTCCGTTCAGTCCAGATGAGGATAACGTAATCTTTTGGCGCAGAAATGTCTATTGAGGAACAAACGAGAGCAGCAGAAAAATAAAGAGGTCACTATGAAAGTCTCAACATGTTTTAGTTTAATAAATCAAAGAACAGGAGGAAACAAAATAATACACAGAATAAACAAAAAAAGTTAAAACTGATGTTCAGATTAAAGGAGCTAATTGTCAACTCTGCTTTATTGATTATTGTCAAACTAAGGGCCGTATGTTTATGTACTGTGCCATAACTGTACCAAACAATTTAAAGGCCAAAGATTGGACATCTTGTAATATATCCAATATCCAGTCTGACTGAAAGCGGAAACTATACGGATTCATGGTTGTTGATTCCAGGTACCAGTTTTAAGTGTTACCCAGAACCACTAACATAATTACATGTAACTTTCTCATCCTAACTTACCTTGGTACCAGCTGGCATGTCACTTAGATCATAGTTGCAAAAGAAAGTGTGAATGGGTGTCTTTTCTGGATTACTAAGAACCTGCCAAAAACCAAGTTGGCAAGTCAGTGAGCCTAAACTAAACATCATTAGTTATACGTGAAAATACATAGGACAACCGTTGCTCATCTAGGTATCAAAGTTCACCACCACATATAAAAATATACATATTAGCCTCTAAATCGTTGAGATGGCATTAAGAAAAGAAACTCAAGTTAGACTTTCACTCTCCACTATTGTTCACTCATTTTCTTTACTTCTCATACATCCATTGATGAAGTAAAAATTCACCTAGACATAATATATCACTCTTCCCTTCTAAAATTTGGGTTGCAATTAAACAGCATGTATATTTAGAGAAATGAAAATAATTTACCAATTGTATCCGCCCTTTCACAGGAACGCGAAGCCTGCTATTTTCAGTATGTGAATCATCATTGCTTAGGCTCCTCCTCATTTTTGTGCCACTATATTTGTTTGACAGCAATTGCCCAGCTAGATCTATTGTCGAATAGTATAGCAAATAGTTATCTCCATCCACACTGGTTACAGAAAATGGAAGTTTCCTTGTTTGTGGTGAAAAATTCCCTCCAGTGACATTAAGAACAGCAAGGAACCCATCGATTCTCTAAATATAAGAAACAATAACAAAGGAGTTAAAAGAAAGTTCACATTAATAAATCCACAGTTCTGTCATCCTACAGTGAATCAAGATATCAAAACCATCTTCTACCATAAGATTTGAGAGCTAACCTGACTAACTTTACCAGATAACAGCCGACCAGATAACAAGGACTCCTCAAATGAACCAACCAAGGACCTTCTAACAGGCAATCCACTAAGATTTCTACCCAATTTGACACATGGAGGAGTAGGGTTTGAATCTTCATCCCATGGCTGCAGCATGCAACCAGTAATATCCGGAGTGAAAACGTTGAATTCTTTTTGCAAATTATCAAAATCCTGTGATGATTCATGCAATATCCTTGAGTCGTCGTCCTTTTGGGAAGATAAAATGCCTGGGAAAGTTCCATCTAATGATTGTTCTATGTCCTTGAAGGTCAAGTATTCATCATTTAAATTTTTTGAGGCACTGGAGGACAATCCTGAAGATTTTACTCTTTCAGGAAGTTTTGGACCAAGAGGAGACAATGACAAGGGGGATGATGCAACCTTGTTCTCAGGTATTGCAATAGCCCCAGTTTGGGACCTTGCCTTCATTGTTTGACCAGAGTAATTAGCTCCAGTTGGTGACACAAAATTATTCTGAGGTTTCAGCTCTTTGCTGTCAAGTGAAGGACCATCAGACATGAAAACAGAGTTTGTCCGATAGTCATCATCCTGTACATTGTTCCATTCTAGACGCCAATTTGAAGATGCGAAATAGTTAGAATGGCCAATGTGAGCTTTCTTATGCTCTTGTGAAACAGAAACTTTACAGTTGTCCTGGCCACTCCAGAAAATACTCTTATATACATTGTCACCAATGTCTAGGGAATCACCATTAAATTTATCAGGGAGAAGCATTCCGCTCAAAGGAGACAACAACCGCTTCCTGACTAGTGACCCAGTGGACTCACTTGCATCTCTGCAGCTACTAATCACAGTGGATGTAGATTGGTTTTCATTAAATAAGTTAACAGGAGAATTCAATCCTCTTGATTCAAAACCTATGATCCTAGAAATAGGTGTCTGAAAATTCTGTCCAGTTCTATGAGTTAACCAGCCATTCTTATGCTCCATAATGGTTTTCCTTTGGACATCTCCAAAAGATGAGCATGGCAAATCCACCTGCACTCTATTGCCAGCATTACCTCCCTGCATCCCACCCAAATCACAACTACCTACACCAACAATCCGAGGCGGGTTTGCTACCAATGTGCTCAAAGACACTGCCATTTCCTCAGCAATGCCACTAGAGGATACTTGAGGCAAACCCATCCCTAGCGTTAAATATGATGTCTTCCAAAAGTTAAGAGGATCTTCTGCTTATTGCTATTACTCTTATGCTCCCTGTTGATTACCCACTTTCAAATGCATTAATAGAAAACACTAAGAGTACACTGTCATATTTGCAATGAACCGATGAAATTACAGTCCTCCAAATTCCAATTCCAGTTTTATCAGCGGCGAGCATTCGGCATAATAAACTTGGAAACTTCACCAGAAGTGAACACTAAAATCCATCAACCAAACACAGATATCTTTAACTACAATTCTTGCATCAAAATTTGTATAATCAACACCAGCAGACCAGATATCCAGATAGAATCACCCTGAAAGAGTGTCAAAATAAACATTAGTCCATGGAAAGATCGATGGTGGATACATGACATTAAAAAAACACCAAATGTAGGTCAGTAGATCCCTTGTAAATGAGCAGATTAATGAATCAAAACTGCAGAAATTAGCCGGATAAAAGAAAATTGATTTATCAATCTCAAAAAGTTGTAGAAATCTTCAGAGGGAAATTAAGAAGAAAGCAAGCAAATTTGAAGAACCTGATATTCAGGCACCAAAAACTCAGATATGAAAACAGAAACGTGGAACTTATTTAAACAACATTATCACCCACATAAAACTAAAACCTGCATTTAATCGAAACTGGCTTTCAGTTGAAAATTGAACCTACTTAAAAAAGACCAAAAAAGATTAATAAAAGCAAAAAGTATAAGACCCATCTTTATCTTATGATTTCTGTTAAAAAAAAAAAATCTTTATCTTATGATTTCATTTTCATTCTCGAATTTCTGAGCAACCATGTATAAGTAAATAAATAACTTAAAAAAAAAACAAAACTTTAACAGATGATATCGGCAGTAACAAAGCAAAATTCTCATTCCAAGAACAAACAAGTATAACCAACTAAAGAAGGAAAAAAAAATAACAAAAACAACAAAAAAACGCACCGTTGAAGCCTGCGATGATCATAAAAAACCAAAGAAAAAATATACCCATAATCTGGCCTGCCTAAAATCCATCAACCGATTAAACCCAGAAAAAGAAAAGTGTTTTGAAGTCAACTAATGAAAAAAAAAAAAAGTTGGAATCTTTTATTGGTATCAAATCCTCTTCTTCTTCCTTCTCCTTGGAGTCTTTGCAGTTGCTGGTGTTTCCATATATGTATCTGTGTTTGTCTATGCAAAAGTACTCTAAAAAGAGATTGATTACTATAGTATAATATTAATATCTATATTATTCTAGTAATTTTGTTTTATTTTTCTTGATAATCAGGCCTCCCAAATAGCTATGGCTACAAGCTAGAAGAAAGAGGAGGGCAGAAGAAGAGAAGAGGAATTGAATTGAGAGGCATGGCTTTGATTTAAGTAGAGGTTTCTGGCTATCTGAATTTGCACTTTTTTTTATTGGGTTAAGTTAATTGAATTTTGAAAAAACCACGGAACAACTTGCATAAATAAAACCACTGGCTTTTATGAATTGAGCCTTCTTTTTCTAATTTTCTGTCTCTGCGTCTGCGTGTATCCGTACTCTGTGTGGGGTGTGTGTGCGTATTTCTTTATTTTTCTTGCGGCTCTCTTTCTTTCTTTCACCTCCTCTCTTCTCCTGTCTTTGTCCATTAATCCACTTCATCTTCATTTTTAATGCCCTTCCAAATATAACATAACATGGCCCCTTTTTTTCATCCATTTGATGTGACCAATTTATAAATTTCTTAAATAAAAAAATTGTTAATGTTTTGGTTTTATTATTAATTAAAAAAGGAGATTGTATGTTAGATTTAATTATATTCACTTAAAAATAAAGTTTAATGTTGTTAAAATTTCATTTGAGATTAATTGGTGAAAGAGTAGTTTAAAAGTTATTTTTTCACAAAAAAAAAATTATTAGATATAATTATATGATCTAAAAAAAAAACTTTTGAAATCAATTTTTATTTAATTTAAAATCTGAGATTTGTTTTCAACAATCATTACAATAAGCTAGTAAGAATTTATTTTCACTTAAGTGGTATAAAATCATATTTAAATCGAACTAAATTAGTTAGATTTTGATGAATTTTTAATAGTAATAATTCAAATAAAAAATCAAAAAAATTATTTTTTACTATACAATATATTAATATCTAAATTCAAATACTTTGAAAAACAAACCGAGATCATAGGTTTGGAAAATTTTTAAAAATATATAAGAGCAAAATAATCAACAAAAAGTATGTAAATTTGACTAATTAAAATAAGCCATCAAATATTAGAAGTTTTGTTATTTGATTCTCATATTAAAATAAAAAAGCAAAAGATCAAAGATTATTTCATTGTGCAAACTTTGATGTTTGATTGTAACTTGTTTACAAGACCATGTTAGTTTTATTTTCAAATATTAATCACATGTGAGAGGCTGAAAATGGAAAAAAAAAATCATCATTTACAATTTTTTTATAAAAATTGATTTAATTTCAAACAATTTCATAAAATTAAAAAATTAAAATTCAAAATAAATTTTATAAAATTTTTATTTAAATCAGATATACTTATTTGAATCTACAGATAAATTTTATAAAATTTATTTTAACTAAATAAACCTCAGAATATACATGGCTGGCTGGTTAGCATATCTCATCACATCCATAGCATAGTACAGTAGGCCATAGAATACAAATGTTTGGCAGAGTGGTGAGCCCAAGAGGCAAATCCTCTCAAGACTCACCCTACCCTTATCATTTTGACACTTCAAGAAGACGCCAAGACAATTGGCAACCAAAATTGCCCTTATCATCTTTAGAAGAGACGTGTCTTTGTTTTAGAATTATGAGTGGAACTAAGCTATAAATAATTTATTACACATGCCCCCACACTATCTTCATTTATGCTAATACTACTATTATTTTTTCTTTTTTTTTTTGAAGAAACTATTATTTTTTCTTAAGGACTAGTTTAAATGACAGAATACCTTAACTTAAAATAAGAGAGTTTAGTAATTTAAGACCGAATTCTATTCTCAATTAAATAATTTAATTATGTGATAGAATCCGTTCTAAATGTGTTAGGCTAATACTACTATTATTGTCAGCATATGATGTTTTTTTTTTTTTAATTTATATTCAAAAGCTGCCGTGTCTAATCTTGCTACCCTTTATCCTTTTCAAGGTTTTTTCTTTCAAAATGAGTTGGCTGCCTCTGTTGTTTCAGTTTCAGTTCACCTTTTTGCATGTATCGTTTGTGATTATTTTTGTTGTAGATATAACTAATGGCGCTCATGGTGTTGAAAGAATAATGCCAACCAACCAACTCATTGCACCTCGAGTGGTGGATGTGGATTGGATGGACACATGCGAACTTTGACCCATAGGCCATGTATTTGCTTTGCGACGCGGAGAAGTTGAGACTATCAGGCCTGAAAATGCTGAAAGATAAAGAAGATCGGCCTTTTCACCAACGGAACCCCAAGCCTCGTCAAAAAGAGCTATCCTGGTTATTTTAAACGACACAACGTTTGGAAATCAACTTTTTTTTTTTTTCCATTTGGAGATCAACAGTATTTTTGTTTCTGGGAATAGTTATTATTCTATGATTATTTTATTTTTAACAAAATAAATTTAACTTTATTTATAATTATCACTTCATCCTATAATGATAAACAAAAAGTAAAAATAGAGTATTTAATAAATAAAATAACTCTAGAATCTGTAATGGTTAAATTTGCATTTTTGTTACACATCTGTATTGTATAATATTTTTATTTTTATTAATACAATATAAAATATTTAGAATATATTATAAATTTAACCATTAAAAATAATACAATCAGGACATATAAAAGTAAGTAATTTTTTAAAATCATATTTTTCGGACTTAAAAGAAAAATTTTATCTTTACAATGATAAAAAATTAAATTAATGACGTTTTAATATCATAAAAATACTATATACTAAACAACAATATATATATTTGTTGATCTTGAGTCCTTCCAATTCCAAGTTATTTATTTTTGGTATTGAGACTAATAATTTGTGTATATAGCCCCACCTCTCCAATTTTTGGTAAAAGAGGAAGAGGTGTACACATTAATCTGATTGGCTAAAATGTCATTATAATAATAAATCAATGATCTGTGCCAGGATTTATTGCTAGATCTCCTTCGCCTCTTCCCTTTTGGATTCTCTTTCTCGTTTCTCATTGGGCACTAAATTATCAATTTATCAGGCATTTATCCTTTCCATTAACACGATAATATGTGTTGGTGGCCCCAATAAGTTTGATGTTTCTATGCCCTTGCCTTAACCTTTTTTTTTTTTTTTCTCCCTTTCGCCCATCAATATTTTAGAATTGATTGACTAACATTCATGATACTATTCAACAAAAAACAAATTTCATGTTGACTAACATTCTTTTAATTTGCTTTGCTAATTTAGTAAAACTTTTTATTTAACATATATTTTTATCTAAATTATTTAAATAATTCAATGTTAGCTAAAAATATTACATTTCTACTATTTTAATTATATTTTCTTAATGTTAGTCAGATTAAGATGGGATGGTTCTTCATTTAGTTATGGAACATAATATTTGTAAAAGGTGAATTTGAATCCCCACTTCTTCCAATGCCAAAAAAACAAACTATGTTTTCTGACTATGTAAGAAAATCAATTAAATCTGTAATTTTAAGATTAAAAATGTATATTTGTAAGTAGTAGAATTTAGTGCATGTTCAAGTGTTTAGCCAATACGACACTAAAATGGGCTCAAAGTTCAGTACTAGAGAATACAATTATGGGATATAAATCTTCAATCACTCAACCTTGTAGTTGGTCACTATTTGTGTTTCATGTTTTATTACTTTTAATTATTTAATTATTTATTTATTTACATGAAAAAATTACAATTTCTTCCAAACGATTTTTAAATTCTACAATTAGGTCCAAATAATTTCATTAGCCCATTTTTATGTAATTTTGGTATGATTCACTACATTCATCACACATTATAAACATTCATTTATAAGCAATAAAAAAGGATAAAAAAATAAACTAAACAAACTAAAATTAATAGCAGCAAACTGCTACTATTTGGTTCATCATCTTGAAAATTGAAATTAAATTTTGAATTAGTTTTCTATAAAAAATCTAAAAAAAAAAAGCAAGCTAGTCACGGGAATAATAAAAATTGGCTAAAAGATAATTACACAAAAAATAGTATAAATAAAATTAATCTTAAAACTATACTTGCATCTTAGAACATTAAATTAATCTATACTAAAATCAATACTCATAAAGAGAAATGAAAATTAATTTATTAACTAAATCAAAATCACAAATAGTGTTACTAACATAAAATTACGGAAATCAATTGAACGAGAATAACTAAAAAATAAAAATAAAGCCTCTTTAGGAATAATGAAAAAATAATTTTGATTTAAAAAGATAATTCTTAAGAAACAAAGAAAACGATAATTCATGATCAAACAAATAAATTAAATCCACAATTCCATTAAATAATAAATAAAAACTTGACGCAACAACCGCGTAACATAGCATAATCAAAGAAAGAAAACATGAAAATCATATTACTTTGTCAAAAATATATTGTGGTCATGCAAAGACGGCATTTTAATGATAAGATGTCGCCTTAATACACTAAAGCAAACTAACTACTACCTTATGCATTAAAATAACATCTCCAATGGTCACACCAAGTAAATAGAAATTTAAACAAAGAATAAAAATTTGTGAACAACATGCACTAACACAACCA
>CATIWK010389286.1:0-12926 GCA_949634005.1 Mallotus japonicus
CAAAACAAAAAAATCCAACCAAAATAAGTTAAATATAAACACTATTTGTAATAAAACACTCAAATAACCATAAATATCACAAAAGTTTTACCAGATCATGTCAATAATGGACATGCATGGTTAAAAATCAAGAAATAATCGATTTTGTATATCGACATCAAGATTCAACACATGCATGTTGTAATATGTTTGAGATCTCCATCATCGCCTTTCTGTCACTAAGCAAATAACAAGGAAATCAAATTTATTTCAGTGGAGATGAGACATCCTCTAGACCGAAAGGCTCAGAGATTACTATCGAGAGAGATTGAAAGAGTGACCTAGACACAGATGAGAGAAGTAGGGTTATAAAATAAGGATTTAAAGGAGATGATTAGGGTTTCAAGGTGAGGCAGCTGAGGGTTAGGGATGAGAAGGGAACTAGGGTTTTCTCGAGAGAAAAACACAAAGAGCGGCGTAGAAGAATCAAGAGAAATATTTGTTTAGGGTTAGGTTTATTATATATTTATACATATATAAAACGACGTAGTATTAGTTAGGGTTATTCGGAAATTCGGGCGGGTTGGATAGCCATCACCCTCCCCTGATCTGACTCAAGCAAACCGATTCTCTTCGACCCGTAATGCCGGAACTCGCCTTGGCCCTATTTCTTTTCATTCGGCCCCTTAACTTGGCCCGGTTCGGCCCGATCGAATTTTGCTCTCCCCTATTCACTGCCATATTAAAAAGACGGTGGCACTCCTGTGATTAAGCCGAAATTGAAGGACACAAACATACAGAATATAATGGTGGCAATTTTGCAATTAAGCCTGAAATCAATGGGCGACAATTTCAATGCTAATGAATATGAAATCTGACGGTGGCAAATTGTGTAAACAAGCTTGAAATCAATGGTCTCCAATTACACTGTATATAATTTTTTTTTTCGCATTTTGGGCCTATTTTGTATATTTGTGTTTGGGCCCAACGCAAGGGTTATTTTTTTTTTTGGGCAATACCAACGCAAGGGTTATTAAGCAATTATTATTTCAGTCGTTCTCTCTCCCTCCAAAATTTTCGAAACCCAATCAAATCCTCTTTGCCTTAGGGTTAGGGTTTTACCCAATTCTGCCCAAAAAATGGCTAGGTACAGAAGCCGAAGCCGGAGCTACAGTCCTCGTCGCCGCAGCAGAAGCCCTCCACGTGGCCGTAAGCAGTACTACGACGACGACGACGGACGTGATCGGCGTCGTGACAGTCGCTCTTACCGTGACCGCCGTTCCCCTGCTCCCTCTGGTCTCCTCGTTCGTAATCTCCCTCTAGATGCTAGGTGCTTTTGTCTCTCTTGTATATACGTTTACTGTTTTGCTTTTGCTTGCTACGCTGTTTCAATTTGTTCTTAAATTTGTGTATAAATGGTTATTTACAGTTGTTCAAATGCCATTTACAAGACATTTAGTTCAGTTTTGTTAAGTTCATGATCATTTATTGTTTCAATTTTTATTTTATACAGATGCTTTTTTTTTTTTGTTCGCTGTATGCGAGACCTTATGAGGATGATGATGATGTTGTTGTTGATACAGGCCTGAAGATCTTAGAGGTCCATTTGAGAAGTATGGACCCGTGAAGGATGTTTATCTGCCGAAGAACTATTACACTGGGTATCTGTTTCTTGGCTTTAATTGCTTGTTTCGCTTCTTTCACCTTGCATTATATTAAGAGATGCACTAAATGTTTTTATCTATATTTGGATACAGAAACTCTGATAGACTATGTCTTTTTTATTCCCCTTTTACGGAGACTATGAAAGTAGCATGTTGTGAACTGATAATTTTCGTTGTGATTTGAATTTCTAGGGAACCACGAGGGTTTGGATTTGTGAAGTACCGTTATGCTGAAGATGCAGCAGAAGCTAAGCAACGTATGAACCACAAAATTATTGGCGGGCGTGAGATAAGAATTGTTTTTGCTGAGGAGAACAGAAAAACTCCTCAGGAAATGCGTGTGACTTCACGCACGAGGTATTGAAACTGTTACGCTTCTTTGATTCATTGTTTTGTTACTAATTTTAGACCCTTTTTGTGATGTAAATAAAACTATTTTTTAGCTGTTGGTTGATCTCTCTTGTAACTTCTCTCTGAATAATTTTTGTTTATATTTAGTGGTCGATATGGAGGCAGCCATAGAGGGAGAACACCACCAAGGTCCCCAAGACGGCGACGACGTTGTCAGTTCAAACTTATTTTTGCATTTTTCTGAAGTTTTTGTCAACATCTTCAAGTTCTTATGGCTCTATACTTTATTTCAAAGCTGTACATAGTAATAAGCAAGTACAGGGTTTTCTTCCTTGATAACTTTTCTGAACAGTAAATCTTTTTTTTTTTTTTTTTCCGGTTGCAGCTTACTCACCCTCACCTTCTCCTGCCAGGTACAAATTGAGGTTTTTTTTTGTATGCTAGGAGAGCTTTTGTTTTTGTTTTATTTGTTGTTATTATTGCCATTAGCATTTTCTGTTTTTGGTGTTTCAACTTCTTCATTGTGTCTTTTGACTGAATTATTGATTTCAATAATTTTTTTGTTTGCTTGGTTGGTGCATCATGAAATCATTGATGAATAGAATAGCATATGCTTTTCCATATACTGTGAAGTGGGTTGCTTTAAAATATCTACGAGTGTGGCCTGAACTGTGTCCTTTTTTTATATGCTTGTTGATTCATGTTAGTGTATCACATAAATTAGTAGCAAGCACAGCATACCCATTTGACCTGTGGTTTATGGGTTGCTGCTTCTCACAGGTCCAGTGCACAAGGCTAAAACGTTGAATGTAATGTGCCTTGTTGAACTTTGATGTGGACACAGACTGCTGTCTGTTAGACTTAATATCGACTGTTTCCTTGAGTTTGAATGCTGTCTGCTCTGCTGGTGGTCTTGTTGATGCAGATAGTAAAGTGAAATGGAAGAGTTTAAAGACTTCTGGATTAATAAAGATTAACACGAAAAGAATCATAAAGTGATGGAGAAAATGCCCATGTTTCAATGAAATGCCTCAACATAAGTGTTAACCATTTTGCCACCTTCATCAGCTAGCATCTGCATTTTGTGTTGGTTTCATATTCTTTGACTTTTGGTTTGTGAGGTTTGCTAAGTGACTAGCTAAACTTGGTACTAGAGATAATTGGAATAATAGGGGTGCTTTACTTTTTCTCTTAAATAATATTTTAGTAAGGAAAACATTTTAAGTTTGATATCTTCTTTTGCATATACCATCCAGTTAAGAAAGAATATAAAGCTTATAGTTGGGCAAAGAAAGAAATCATCCTCAAAGAAGGAATGCTATTCAAAGTTTTACTGTTAGAGATATGATGGCAATATCCAAGAAAAAGATAATTTGAGGTCTTATAAAGTTGGGGCAAAGAGAACTATGAAGTTATCAGATGCTGATCAACCAGTACACCTTATAGAGCCCAACTGTGAAAGTGTTTGGATCCAAGTGTCTTAATTTTTTTTCCAGGAATCATGATAAGGTTCAGGTAAAGGTCATATTTTGGCTAATTAACTTTGACTGAAGATGTAAGTATTTTGTTTTTGACATTGCTGAGAATGTAACTAGAAATTTTAAGTTTCCTACAATAGACCATTTCTCTTTAATTTAAATGATGAGTTTGTGATGAAAATAGTTTGTATTATGATGTTGCAGACGGAGAGGCTATCCTATGGTGAAATATATGTACTTTTTTATGTGTTGTGCCCTTTTGCTTAGGTTTATTGTCGGTTAGGTAATTTATTTAAATTTTCTAATTTAAGCCTTTAATTGTCACTGAGACAGGGATCATGACATGAGAGATGATTATCACTCTCCAGGGAGGTCCAGGTCTATTTCACGTTCTCGTTCTCCACGAGATGAGAGGGTTTATAGGTCAACCCAGAGATCCCCAAGCCCAAGGGAGAATGGACGGAGTCCTCGTGATGAAAGGGATTATGCATCTGGTGATTCAAGGAGTCCAAGGGGCAATGGTCAAGGTCAATCAAGGTCTCGTTCTTGATCATATTGGTGAGTAGCTTCTGCCTTCCATTTTTCTCATGTTTGAATAAGATGTCATCTGTCATCTAATCTCCAGCTGTGGTAAGTAAAGTGCACTGTCTAGCTAATGTGAATGATTGCTGTTTGTACATGTTTGGGAAGCTTGGTCTTGTTTCAGTGGTTGTCTGTTCAGATATCTGGAATACCCTGTCTAGATAATGTGGGGGCTATTAATCATCTTAGTATGATGTTTTTAGGAATTTGGGGTGCTTGACAAAAGTTTTGACTATGTAATGCATTCGTGATGAACTTTTTTTCGAGTTTCACATATGCACCTTGAGGCACAAAAGTGGAATTCAGGTTTAGTGGTGTCAAGTTCTGCATCGTAATTCAGTGACCTATGAAATATTCTGCATACTATCAGAACTATTTCTTACTATCCCATAAACTAACTGCTCTTGCATGATCTTTTTTTTTTTGGTCAATCTTAATGCTTTCATTTGAATAATATCATTTACCAATGTGTCCTACTGTGTTACAAGAAATTTTTCCATAGTGTGAATTGATAGCTTTAGGTCATAATGTAGCAATTTCATCATTTCACTAAGATCCATTCTCGATCTCTTTTGAAATGACTAATGAACATTTTTTTTTTTTTGAAACGAGTCATTTTCAATTCTCCAGTGTCAACATTAGTTAGCATAATTGAGCTTTTTGGCTAATGCTATGTTAGTTTTGGAGTTTTGCTGTATGCCTCTTATGTTAAACATATTATCATAGGTAGAAGATTAGGGGAGAGGGTTTGTTGTTCCAGTTTATCATGTACTTTGTTGTGGTTGATCTTAAATGGTTCTGTAAGTGGAAACTGGAAAGTTGACTAATGAGCATTTTGCAATCTTAATAATACTTTTGGATGCTGGATTGTTGATCATTTTTATTCTTTCTTGGCAGTTCTCGCAGATGGCTGGTGTAACTTATGCGTTAGTATCTTGTTCAGTTCATGCTGTTTGCATTGGAAAGTGTACTTTGGGGTTCGAGCTAGATGAATCGTGTATTTGGATCCCACTTGCGGATCGATCTTTTTTGCCTTGTCTTTGTCAGTTGCGTAACATTTGAAGTTGATAGTAGCTGCACTCCGTTGTATTAGAATTTGCATTTATCTGGGTTCATATTATGCTTTACACTACGGTTTGGCTGTCTATAAGAACAAAACATTAAAATGCTTTTCAAGGTTATCTTAATCTTCTGCTGCATCCTTGTGCTTTTAAGTTTTGCCTACTGGTTTCACAGAGGAGATTCTTCTCAGACCATTGGTGTACTTCTGGGCTAAAGAGGCTCGCAATTATGGGTTTGTATACATGGTAGAATCTAATTCATTGTTAGATGAACTGCTAGTTTCTGTAAACGTTGGACGGATGCTAACTAATGCTTGAAGATCTTTAGATTGGGCTGATGGTGGAATGTTATGACAATTGGCGAGCTATCTCTTCTTTGCAGTCTTTCTGACAATAACGCCTCTTAGTTAATCATGCAAATTACTGTTGTTATTCCAGCTTCATTGATTTCATGTGTAAATAAATCAATAAGCTATTCCTTCAAAAAAAAAAAAAAATCAATAAGCTATAGTACACTTCACTCTTCTTAAAGATAGTAATTAGGGGCATAAATGAGCCGATTCGGACTGAGTTTTGGTTAGTTTAGGTTTAATTTGTTTACAATTGAGCTAAATTTGAGTGGAATCAGTGTTTGCGAGCTATAAAAATATTAAAAATATAAACTATAAATTAAAATTATTCATTAAAAATTTAATATAAATTATTTACTAAATACGTTACCATAAAATTATTATTTTATTGTAATGATAATAATATATTTTAAGAATATTTTTTACATTGACTATGAATAAATATTTATATATTACATATTTAAAATTTAATTATTAATACATAAAAGTTACGGGTCAGCTCACAAGTTTTTATTCAAGTTTATTTGAAAGCTTTCAGGAGTCGAACTTTGCATAGCTTAAACTTGACTTATTTATTAAATAAACTTTAATATATGAGATCGAATAAGTTTTTATCAAGTTGAACTCCAAAACAGTTTATGAGAAATGGTGTATGCATTAGGATAAGTTTGCAATTTTTAAAATTTATATTGAAAAATATTCTAAAATGACTTTATTTTCACTTTACTTTTATCACCATTAAATAATTTATTAATAAAGTAAAATTTACTTTCTAAATTACATCTTGCCTTTCTTTATCAGTTTGTGTACAATTCTAGTGAGCCCTTTGAGCCTGCTGCTGAATAAACCTGTTAACAAGTCGTACTACAAAATATTGTTGTATCATCTACTCCTCCCTGCCATGCACGAGTAAACTTAAGATTGCCAAATGCTATCCTTCTTCAGCAACCTGGCGTTAAAAAGTTTCATGCTTTATCATGCAATTGTTACTGTATTATCAAGCAAAGCAATGAAAGCCAAATTGAAAATATTCAGTCAGCCCAAAAATGAAAATTTCCAATTATTCTGAAAGCATTTGTAATCATAAAAATTTATGCTTTAAAAGGGCGGAAGGTCCCATTTAATTGAAAGCAATCACCAAAGGACATTCTAAGGCATACAAAAGGGAGGCATTCATTCCAGGAAAAAAGCAAAGTCGCCTCCAACAACAGTAATTGCTCATGGCAAACTGCCCTAAATTATTGTAAACATGGCATTACAAGTTTGCCAGTCATTCCAAAGGACAAGCTTTCTCAAATGCTTGTTGCTCTTTGCGGCACAAATCAAATTCATTTGTGTAGTAATACATGCAGCCAACATAAGCATCCATCTCTTTTGTGCACTTCTGGTGAAGATCTTTCAACCTGCAATGCCAAACATCTCAGCGCTTTAGAAAGAAGCTAATAATAGTTCTACGTATGTGTGTGCAATGACTTCTGAGCTTGTTGCAATTCGACCTATGCAAGCTTTAGTTATAAATTATAACAGTGTGTGTATAAATATACATATATATTATATATATACTTTTTTAATTAATGAATAGACAATGGATTAGCATATAGACATGATTGCAATACAATTCCACAGACCAACCAAGCTTAATCTCAAAATGGTCGGAGGTAGCATGTGCTTACAAACAATAAATCATGAAATTTTATTTGTAGACTATTAACAAAAAAACAAAAATAACAGAAATTAGATTAAATAAGAACAAAGTTTGCTAAACAAATTTTGCCAACAATCCCATGTAATGGAACTTGTTCAACAACTTCGTACACAGGAAGTATCATGCACGATTGGACTTTGGTATCTGCTGTGAAGTTAAAATGGCTAAAGTGTTCAATTATGATAAGAAAAAAAAAAAGAAAATAAAAAACTCCCAATAAGATATTTACCCCATTCTTTCATAAGAGATGGGTAAGAAAAAGTTGCAGCAGTATCAAACGCGAAGAATCCATAGGAATTCACCAAACATTTACCAATGCAATAAGGCATGGAATTGAAAGAGGAACAGGAAGTGGAAAGTCATCCCATTTTGCATAGCGCAAGGCCACTGAATCTTTTGATGGATGGACACACACAAAATAAAGGGATTCATGCTTCAATTACAACTGTGTGAAGCACAAACTTCACAAAGCTGCGACTTAAACAACCTGAAGCACGAACCTTACAGAAAGCTACAACCCAATAACCCTAAAGCAATTATATGAAAGTTGAGGCATGTAAATCCTCGAGCAGATAAAACAATTGCTACAATACTTACAGTAGCTCTGTAGTGGGAATATAATAAAATATTCTAGAGATTCAAGAACGTGGAATGTGCATGATGTTCAACAACAAGACACAATCATTCAGTACATCAAACTATTAATAGATATAATCAAGCAAGAATTTTGATATTCACTAGAAAAAAACCTAAGTCAAAATAAACCAGCAATCCAAGTAATCAATGGTATACACATGAAATGAGATGATCATATTCTTACAGGCCAAGGACGCATCGAGTAACTTGCTTGCCTTTATCAAGGCATTTCTCTGGATTCGGATCCTTCTTCTTGCACTTAAGGAATTCAACATTCTCCTGGTAGCACCTCATCCCTATATGCTTCGAAGACGCCGTCAGCACCGCCGATGTCGGGATCGGATTCCCAACAGCATCCACCGCACTCGCCATCTCCAATCGATTTCTACAATATTTTCACCTAATCAAAATCACACAATCACACAAAAGTTAAATTCTTTTTCAACATTTCCGCATTTTCTCACTTACCAAACAGCAAAAAGAAAATAAAGATTTCAAATTGAGCTGAAACCTCAAAAAGAAAAGAACAATTAATCACACCTGGTTGCTACTGAGAAGAGAGAGAAACAGTTTTTTGAGCTCAGAGAAGACAGCAATAGAGGAAACGAGATCGTTTTAGGCGCTGAGAGGAGCCGAGGAGTGTGTTCTGCTAACGTGCACCGGGGGTTCGATAGAGTAGCGCAGTTTAAAGGAGGGTAATTATGTAATTTCATCACATTAGCGAGAACTGTCGCCGTGTCGCGTCTAGAGAAGCTCTAGGGTTTTATTTGGGGGGTTTTACTGCTGCCATCTTAATCGTACAAAAAACCCCTGGTTCTGCCATTTTTGTTCACAGCTTGAAAGAAGATTGACAAGTAAGTTTAATTTCTCTGTATTGCAAATTGATTCATTCGGTGATTACATTTTCTAGCTTTCTACTTTTTTTTTTTTCCTGCAGAAGTTGCATTTAATTTTGTTAACGGATTGTTCTAGGACTTTTTGTTTTTGCAGTTTAGTCATCCTCCAATTATAGTTAGTGAAGTGCGTGACTATTAGTTTTTAGACCTGAAATTGGATATGGTTTGTTCATGAATTTTGCTGTCAAGATGCTTGATAAAATGACTCATTGGGATTTCTTATGGATTATAAATCACTATAATCAATCACTATGTATTTGAATTTGGAGTTCGGATGTACACATATTCACATACTGATATCCACGTACTAATAATTCTTGTTGATGCTTTTCATTTTTTTAGTGCCTGCGATTATACTGTTTTGATGGCTTTGCAATGTGTGTGTAATTAGAAAATGGGTGACAAGAAGAAGAAGACATTCATGTTTATCCGGCTTGTTTCGGCTGCTGGGACTGGTTTCTTCTATGTGAAGAGAAAGAGTGCTAAGAAAGTAACTGAGAAACTTGAATTTCGGAAATACGACCCTCGTGTGAATCGCCATGTTTTGTTTACAGAGGCTAAAATGAAATGAGGTGGAAACTGAAGCTATAGATTTTTTGTTACTATGTACTTGTGTTATTGCACCAGTAATGCATTATGGTGGATAATTTTCAATTTCAGCAGGCTAATAAGCAATTGTTTCGTGCTATGATCTACGCCCCCTTCACCCTTCTCTTCGTATCTGACTTTTTGAGTTGTGCTTATCTTATTAACACTCTAGTGCTTACTATTTAAAATTTACATTTTTAAATTCACTCGTTAGCATGACTCATTTTATAGTGAAGTTTTTCTTGATTAGAGAGTTATTTCTCATGAATGTATTGATATACTTGAGACTTCATACATCTCGGTTCTAAGGGTTCTTTTCAACTTGAAGAATAAGATGCATCACCATCACTACAGGTACACATACGTGTCCCCAAGAAGTTGTTTTTTTCATGTGTTGCCTTAAGTTTGAAATGTTGGATGCATGTTGACTTTCATTGAATGTGCTAAATCATTAGGATGCATTGCATTTTTCGCATGGCCTGAAGCCAAAAGTCATTGAAGTGAAGAGACTGTTTTGGGTCCTCTGGTGTAAATTGGTTCTTTGATATTATAGCATCTAGTGTGTAGGTTTTCTGATAAGGACGTGAAATGATGCTTCCTAACAAGAACAGCTTTAAATTTGTGGCATTGAGGCTCTTGTTCATGTCCTTGTCTTTTTCATGGAAACGTGTGGCCTGTAAATAATAGTGGAGTTTGGTTGCTTTGTACTGGAACTAACAAGAACTATTAGAATATTTCTAGTCTCTAATGTGAAAATGATGAGGATGGTGCAATTTCAATGTGTTGGTTGACATTATTTTACTAGATTTTGATTCCTCCTTCGGCGTGTATCACATTGGTTTCCGTAGCTATCAGTACTGTCTTGCACGTCTTATTTTGGTTCTTAAACCTTGGGTGAATTGATGTGTACTGATGTGAAATTTACTCAACCTAGACATTGGGAATGAAGGTGCTGGAACACGAGTTCATTTACCCAAGACTGAACCTGTCAAAGAAACATAATCTTACAAATTAGATTTTCTTGAAACCTGAATTTTATAATCTTGCAGCCCAGACTATTGCACCCAGTGTCTCAATCTTTTTTGCGTTCGCCAGAGCTATGAAGTTTCACATAACTCCAGTAGTTCCCAATTATCGCACAAGAAAACTTAGAATTCCACGGCTTACAGCCTGGAGTTTCTTCAGCTTTCAGTTTCTTTAGTTCATTATGGCATATGGCATTGTCCATTAGGGGTGTGCAAACCTGAGCCGACCTGAACACCTGAGCCGAAACCAAACTGACCCGAGTCAGGTCGGTTTTCAATTCTGTAACTTTACAAGTTTTCGGTCGGAACCGAGCTGATCTAAAACCCGAACTTTACTCATATTATATATATATTTTTGAATAAAATGTCATACAAAGGTGCTTATAGTTCAAGTGGTAACACATTTATATTAACTATATAAGGTTGTGGGACCTACAATGTTTTTTTGGGTATCTACCAAGAAAAAACAATTAAAACTGCATTTGAATAACTTCAGGATCCGAACCGGGGTAGCAAAGCAACAAGGACGCGCACCAACACTATTTGGCCACTTGCGACTTTTATGTTATTATACCGGATAACTGACCAAACCTGAACTTAATTTTTGATTTTCAGGTCGGTTTTATTTTTTTTGTAAAAAATGAAACCTGACCAAAACCGCCCGATGCACACCACAGTGGCCATAGACTGATCCAGAAGCTAACTGTTTGGGCCATGGTTGCATACTAGTTTTGTTCGGGTGTTTTGTGCCAGCATGCATTGCTGTACTTGTGGGATTGTGATTTAATGCATCCAAATCAGAACATCTCGCTCAAGTCCTTACTTTGTTCATTATGAAATGACTGGCCCAGAAATCGTGAACATTTTTGTTCATTAGTTTAGTCTCTTATATCCATAATAAAAACGAGGTTTCTGACTTCCGAGTGCTACTATTTTACAAGGTTTCCATTTCTGCCTCAGCATGTAGACATCAGAACAGAACTGACTATTTCAAACTCTATTTTTGTGTATCCTGAAGAATTTCATTTTGAACCAACTCTTTATCATCCACACAGCTCAGCCTGCCTGCAGTTCAGTACAGACAGCTGCACCTAAATGCAGCTAAACCTGCCCATTAACTGAATCATCATAGACATATCTCTCAATGTATTATATCGCTTTGTTTTTCTTACTCTTCACATCATTCTTTTTTTTTCTTCAAAATTTTTATTTTTATGTTTTAATGAGCGCTAAATATATTTCTTTACATTCTCTTCTATTTTTAAGACGTTTTGTACACTTTATGGTTAATAAAAATAGAACAAATATGACAAATTTAATCATATATTTTTTTTTACATTATAATTCACTTATTTAAACACTCGTAACAAATTAATTTTAGCATATTTTAATATGCCTATTAATTTTTCAAAAAAAATTATTCTTTTATTCAAATTTGTTCAAAAAATTTTACTAGATTGAAAAAAATAATAAAATATAATTAAAGGTGTTAACGTCAATAATTAAATATAATAAAATGATAAAAATTATAATAAAATATAAAGTATATAAAGTGTCTTAAAATTAATGTGCAGTATTAGAAACCAATATGATACAAAAGCAGTTTTTAAAAAATGCATATTATTGAAATGGAACAATTAAAATGTACATTATCAGAATAAATGTGATACAAGAACAACCTAAGATGCAAAGATGATCAAATGCAAACAATATTTTCCAAAATATCATCCTCTTAAAATAGCTGTTATCATAATACGTTTCCATATCATTTTATTTTATTTTATTTTATTTTGACTTCCATATCTTTTCAAATCAAGAGTTTTGTAAAACATAGAAGTTTATTGACTTAACTATTGCATTTTCATAATGCTACTACAGTAATATTATTGTCTTAATAAAAAAGAAATAAATTAAAGTATAAAATACCCACTCGATTAATTTGGATTAATTCTTTTTTCTTTTTTTTTATCAATTTTCGTTTCACATAATAAAGAAAAATTTTACACAAATTAAATATGTATACATTGCTGAAGATTGAATGGTTAAGTAGTAGAAACTCCCTTCAAAACATTAAAAAGTTAAGGTTCAATTTTTAGTACTGTAAGTGGTTAAAAAAATATGTATTCATGCCAAATTTAAAAGTTAAAAGATGAAATAAACACAAAACTTAATTTGTAAAAGGATAAAAACAAAACCATTGTAAAATCATTACATGTGCTCAGCAAGTGGCATACTTACTGTTATAAGGTGATGCTTTTCAATAGGGTGTAATTGAGCCGAGCCGAACTTTAATTAGCTCAGATTTGGTTCGTTTATAAATGAGCCGAGCACACTATCCTATATAGTGTTTACGAGCTGTTCGCGAGCTTAAACGAGTTTAAAGAAATTTTAAAAAATATAAATTATAAATTGAAATTATACATTCCAAAATTAAAAATAAATTATTTATTAAATAAATTACAATATATTTAATAAAAATTATAATTTTATTCTAATAATATATTTTTAAAATATTTTTTACAATACAAATTTATATATTATATATCTAAAATCAATTTAATATACATTAAAATTACGAGCTAGCTCACGAACTTCTATTCAAGATTGTTCG